>PITA01000715.1:140370-243651 GCA_004023965.1 Spilogale gracilis | reverse complement strand
TTGCTTGCCCAAGTGCTGTTAATTAGCAAAGATCGGCAAGCCTGACTGGCAGCAGCTTTGGCAAAGGTTCCCAGCCCTCTCAGCAACAAAGGAAAAACGTCTTAGAATCTCGGCATTATAGCTGTCATCCGATTCTTTGCTTTTCCGTTTTGCCACTGCTGAGGGTTTCATGGAGGCATTTTACTTATTTTGAAATGTGAGCACAAATGTTTGGGCAGAAATTTGTAAATCTTGCGCTCCAGAAATAACGTCATGTTTGGGATTTGTCACAACTGTAAGAAGGGATGGAATGGGGGCAGGAAATTCATTTTTAAATTAAGAATAGGGCTAACAGTTTAGAAAACCGCTTGGCAGTGTCGCTAAATCTAAACAGACATGTCCAGACCCAGCCATTCCACTCCTGAGTAGTTCCCACGGAAATGCACTGAGTACTGCCCCCAAAAGTACTGAGTTGCTCCCGTTGCACTATCATAATACCCTCAAACTGGAAACCGCCCAACTGCCCATCAGCAATATCATGACTTTCTTAAGTTGGGGGAATTCACACAATGGATGATGATTCAGCAATGAGAATACACACTGCAGCCACATACAGCAGTATGGATGAATCCCAGAAATGTAAAGTAGAGCTAGACACCCAAGAGAATATACTGTGTCATTCTGTTCACAGAAAGAACAAAAATTGGTGAAATCTAATCTATTCTGTTAGTCCAAACAGCGGTGAACTTTCGGTAAGAAGGGCAGTAGTGACTAGAAGGGTTTCCTGGAAGCCAGTCGTGTTCTATTCCTTGACCTGTGGGTTGGTTATAAGAGATTGGTCAGGGACACCTGGGTGGCTCAGTTGGTTAAGCATCTGCCTTCAGCTCAGGTCATGATCCCAGGATGCTTAGTAAGTGAAGCCCTCCAATCGGCTCCTTGCTAAACAGGGTGCCTGCTTCCCCCTCTGTCTTCTACTCCCCTTGCTTGTGCTCTCTGTCTCTCTCTGGCAAATAAATTAAAAACCTTTAAAAAAAAAAAAAGCCATCAGTGTATGAAAATGTACTGAGTTGTAAACTTGTGTGTGTACTTTTCTGCATATATATTGTACTTTGGTAAATACTCTTTTTTTTTAATGGAGCTAAGCTAAGGTCACTTTCTCAGTAGGAAGCTTTAAGGTTGACTTGCTCATTTAGTAATTTTTCTCCATGGCCAGCTGAACCTTGCCTGGAATGTTATATTCTAGAGGACTGGGGCTGCTTTGAGGACAGGTCTCTTGACCATGGACTGTGGTTCTGTAAGCCTAGGAAATCATCCTAGTCACGGCTCAAAGAAAACCAGGTAGCTGACCTGAAGAACTCTAAGTACAGAGGGGAAAGTCAGGGATGGGACAAAGCAATGGGACCATGTGCAAAGTTGACCATGCCGTAGGTCCCCTAAGCATGGGGTCGGAGCCTGGAAATATCTTAAAATCCTATGGAAAATTTTGAGGACTTAAAAATATGTGTGAAAGGGGTGCCTGGGTGGCTCAGAGGGTTAAGCCTCTGCCTTAGGTTCAGTCATGATCTCAGGATCCCGGGATCGAGCTCCTCATGGGGCTCTCTGCTAGGTAGGAAGCCTGCTTCCCCCTCTTTCTCTGCCTGCCTCTCTGCCTATTTATGATCTCTCTCTCTTTGCCAAATAAATAGATCTTTAAAAAAATATGTGTGTGATGGCTCCAAATAGCAAAACAGAAAATTATCTGATAAAAAGCAATAAATAATTAAATGTCTACCAAACATATTTTTACATATTATGTAAAGTAATTCAGTGTTTCTCAAAGATTAATGAGCCGACGAAATCTCTGGCGATCTTGTCTGAACTCAGATTTGGATTCACTGGAGGGGAGCCTGAGACTCTGCATTTCTAACAAGCTCCCAGGTGACACCAATGCTTCTAGTTCATGAACCACACCGAAGAGCAAAGAAATAGCTAACTGCAGCTCAACCCAACTCTTACACAGTTGTAAATGCAATAGATATCAAAAATATAAAATGATATTTTATTTCTACAAAACTCAAAATAATAATTTTATCATGGTAAAATACATACAATGTGAATTTTAGCATTTTAACCATTTTTTGGTGTACAGTCAAGAGGCATTAAGTACATTCCCATTATTGTGAAACCATCATCCCTACCCATCTCCAGAACATGTTCATCTTTCCAAACCAAAACTCCATACGCATTAAACAATAACTCCTGTACCTGCCTCTACCCAGCCTGTACTAAGCACTATTTTACTTTCTGTCCCTCTGAATTTGTCAGCTTACACATCTGAATTTAACTCTCAGTTATATCATGTAAGTGGATGCATACAATATTTGTCTATCTTATTTCACTTAGCACAATGTCTTCCAAGTTCATCCATGTCATAGCAGTTATCAGAATTTCATGCATCTTTTAGACTGAACAATATTGCATTGTATGTGTACACCATATTTTGTTTATCTATTCATCCACTGATGGACATCTGGATTGCTTCCACCTTTTGGCTATGCGCCTGGAGGTGCAAATGTTCATGTCCCCGCTTTCAGTTCTTTTAGGTATATACTCAGGAGTGGAATTGCTGGATATTATGGTATTTCTCTGTTTAATTTTTTGGAGAGCCACAGTAATAATTATTTTAGGACTCAGAGTAAACTGTCATTTTGGTGACCCAGATGAACATAGCTCCCCATATCTGTGCCTTGTGTAATTCCCTCCCACATTAACAGTGGGCTGGGCCTGTCACTGCTTTGAGTAAAAAAAAAATGTAAAGGAAGCAACACTATGCCAGTTCCAAGTCTAGACTTTAATTGATCTGGCAGCTTCTGCTTCCTCCCTCTTGGAAGGCTTATTCTTGGAACAGTCCTTCCTGGAATTCAACCACCATGTCATGAGGCAGTCCAAGTAGCCACGTGGAGCAGTCCACTAGGAGAAGAACCAAGGCCTCCAGCTGACAGCCCCAGCTGAATTCCCAGTCAAGCTCTTTCTGACTCGAGATGCCCAGGCAGTCTGGACATTTCAACCTCAGCTGAGCAACTGGTCAAGCCTTCTGACAATTACACTCACTGTTCCAGCTAACCCCATTTGGAAGAGAAGCATCCCTGAAAGGGGATCTGTTGTTGTTTTCAGCCCTGAAATTTTGAGGTGATTTGTTACATAGCATTAGCTAACTGGAACAAAACCCCTTCAAATGTTTTAGAGCAAGAGCAAAATGCATTTCATGTGAAAGTTGGGCAAAATGTAAGATATTTGATATAGAGTGAAATCGACCCAGAATCTTCAAAGATCCTCAATAACCCAAGTCCTAACAAAAACAGGTCACAGTCCCTAGAACCAACAGCTGCTGCAGGATTTTTGTCGTTGTTGTGGCTGTTGTTGTTTTGTTTGAGTTAAAGGCCTGGCTGGCCCAGACCGACCTTTCAGTTAGCTGCTATCATCCTTACAGCAAGGAAGGCAGTTGGGGTGGCCTGGCATATGGCGTCTGGGGGATTTGACCTCTTAATTAGAAGTTTCCTTTTGCCCAGAAATTATTGTGAAGCTAAAAGATAAGAATGAAATCAGCCAGGTCTGATCTCAGCTTCCCATAATCACAGCAAATAAGCAGACTCCACAGGAAGCCTTGAAGTCCGTGCGGGCTGTGATGATCACTCGCCCTGAGCGTGAGTCCCTGAGCCCTCTCTCACTGCCACACATGGCAAGGAACTGAGCTTCAGCTTTGCTCTGTCTTCCCAAGTGGGGGCCAGGGCCCACACCTGCAGGAGCCATCTTGGTCTTAGGCAGGACAAATGGTGGGCAGTGGTTCACTCATCATCCAGTAATTACATTAAGAATGTCCTACATGGGGGCGCCTGGGTGACTCAGTTGGTTAAGCCACTGCCTTCGGCTCAGGTCATGATCCTGGAGACCGGGGATCAAGCCCCGCATCAGGCTCCCTGCCCGACGGGAAGCCTGCTTCTCCCTCTCTCACTCCCCTGCTTGTGTTCCCTCACTAGCTGTGCTTCTCTCTGTCAAATAAATAAATAAAATCTTTAAAAAAAAAAAAAAAAAAAAAAGAATGGCCTACATGCCCGGCAGGCACTTTGCTGGGCATATGTGGGTCCATAGAATAGATGTGGTCCTTCCTGTCATAGAGGTTGCAGCTCAGGGGAGGAGACAGGTGATGAACAGGTGAGCATGCACACTCCTTACAAAGGCCGCCCCCTTTCCTGCCTCAGAAGGGCTTTGTGTGATGTCCCCTTCCAAAGTTGGTCTTCATTCTCATACTTTTGTTATCAGGGGTCAGCTTAAACCTGGCGAAGACCTTCCCTGCCACCTTGTCTCGTCCATCCCTCTGATTTCATTCTTTCAGTAGCACTTACCATTATTAGCTCTTTTCTTATGTGTTTATTGGTTTTTTTATCTCTTTCTCAAGCTCCAAGAGGAACAGATCTCATCTGTCTTGTTCCCTGCCATGTCTGGAGTCCTGAAAACAGTGCCCAGCAGGTGGGCACTAAATAGTGTGGGTATAGCGGGTGCTCAGTAAATATGAATGAATCGATGAACGAGCCACAACATCAAGTCAGCACTTCACCTTTACCCCACCAAAAAAGTCTTCTTTTTTATCATGGGCAGCTAAGTTTTCATATAGAAGAAAGGAAGAAAACTGTGATAATTTGCACATTTTACTTAAAGGACGAGTATGTCCTGACAGCCAATTATATCTTCTTATAAAAAGCCTGGGCTCATCAGAGAGGATTAACAGAATTCCAGCCAGTAACAATGCAAGTGGACATTTTAGACAGGGGGGTTCTTAACCTGGGTAAATGTGTTACATTCAATGGGCCTTTAGAAATCTTGAATAGTGCCCAAGCCCACATTATGATTATTACAATCTGCAGGTGGGCATGACTGACTGACATGAGAGCCTCTAATCAACACTGAGATTTGTTATTCCGAGACCATTGTCCATGCAGCCCTTCACTGAGCTCCTGCCTGTCTGTTGTAGAAGAGGCACCGTGTTAGACACAGGTCTGCAAAGAGGAACAAGACACAGTCTCTTACCTCAAGGTGTTCAGACACCATGGAGGAGGCTGAGACCAAAGCCAACAAGCACTGAATGCTACGATTCCTGCAGTGATGGAGCTGGGCAGAGGAGCACACTGATAGGACACCTAACGCAACCTGGGAGGGTCAAGGTCAGGGGCTGCCCAGAGGAGGCATTTCCCATGTTGAATGTCAATGAATAGGGAAAAAGAATGGAGATAGTAGGACAGAAAGGACAGAGGGTATTGGCACAGAGAAGAGAAACAGCTTGAGAAGTGAGAGAAGCATGAGTAGAATAGCACAGGATGCTAGAGCAGAGGAGGGGAAGGAGAAAGGGCCGGGAGCTGAGCTTAGCCAGCCAGCAGGCACTCATTGGCACAATGCAGGTCCCCACTGGTGATGATGAGATGTTGAGATGTTCCTTCTGTCCTCCCTGTCTTAATATCCCCCCTGGGACCAGGTAACCTGCTGTTGAAGAACAGGATCCAGACTGATGAAGGACAGCGTATTTCTGTCATCGTTGGTGATGTCTTTAGGAAGACTTTTTTTTTGCCTACATTGGAGAGTCTGGAGGTAAGCATTTTTCTCTTGTACTTCTTTTTGCCCCTAGTAACAGCTAGCTTTTAAAAAGTCAGCATATGTCCATTACCTTTGAAAAACTGCAGCAAAGAATCCAGGAAATTTCCATTGTTTGGACAACCGCCGAGGAGAAGAGCTCTCTTCCCAACAGGGAGCCACCATTTCACCCATACTGCCCTCAGAGAGAAGGACGACAGCAAACTGGACAGAGAGATTAGCATAGAATGGAACCTGATTTTTTTTCTGGTTTCTTAGAAACCTTGGAGACTGGAATTTTTTTCCTCTTCCACAATGACAACGTGAATATTTCTTGTGATTCCTTCTGCTTTGTTAATCTGAAAAACTTGGCCCCTAAAATAGGAGCCCTGGTGCTGTGAAACCTGAAAGGGTCATTTTGGAAGAAGTCCTGCCGCAGGTTCCCAGCTCCCCTCCCAAGCTGCTCACCAAGGGGCAAACTAAATCCCTTTTAACATGAACTGCTCAGCAAGAAATGTTTTGCCCACATTTAAACTGATACCCAGAGTTCCCTTGTCTTCTTAAAATTTGTCCTGCTACATTTACATACACGCACATCAGGAGACTCCCAGGGGTGGGGCCAAGGGCTGTAGAGCCCTCGAGAGAAGGGGGGACCTCACATGAGTGTGTGGTATCTCTTGCAACATGCTGCCCTTGGAGTGCCTGGGGCTGGTGGCACCTCGGCTCTGGGGCCTGGGGGGCTGGGGGCAGGAGGCAGAGAGCAGCAGGAGAGGGCAGTAATCCTGCCAGGACCGTGGCCACTGGAAAGGGCAGGAAGTCCCTTTGGTCAACATGACCCTCAGAGATGATGACAAGTTCTAGGACAAAAGGGGAGTATGACAGATCTGTCTTTAGTAGGGCGGCCAGATTTAGCAAGCAAAAATAAAGGATGCTCAGTTAAATTGGAATGTCAGATTAAAAAAACAACAACAACAAAAGAAATAATTTTTAGTGTAAGTCCATCCCAAGTACTACATGGGATAGTCTTATACTTTAAAATTGTATTTTTCGGGCGCCTGGGTGGATGGGTCATTAAGTGTCTACCTTCAGCTCAGGTCAAGATCCCAAGGTGTGGGATCAAACACCCCCCCCCCCCGCCATCGCATCTCGGACTCCCTGCTGGACAGGAAGCCTGCTTCTCAACCTCTCACACTTGTGTTCCCTCTCTAGCTGTGTTTCTCTCAAGTAAATAAACAAAATCTTTTTTAAAAAATTGTATTTTTTCATTTTTTTAATCTGAAATTCTAATTTAATTGGATGTCCCCCACTTTGTCTGTGAACCCTGTCTTTGCAGGTCTGTAGCCACCGGTTACTCTCCCTGGGGATTTACTTTCCCCTTTCCTCCTCTTCTGGTGCACCTTCTTCCTCCTTCTTCCCTATCAGTACAAGAGAGGATCTGACAACAGGTCCCAAATAACTGAAGCTCATTCAACCCAGTATGTTCTCTTGCCTCTATCGGCAGATTTTCTTTTTTGGGGTTATCAAACGTCTAATGACTTTTTCCCTGCTGAGGTTGCCCAAGCAATATGCAGCTGATGAGGGGAGAGATGGAAGCAGCCCGTCTTAATTCAGGTAGACCATGCTGAGGTGTTGGAAGCTTTGAGCTATTCTCACCAAGCTCTCTACTATGTCAACATCTCCCCAAGAAATTCGGTTCACAGCCTATGGATCCAATTGTTGCTACTGAAGCCTGTCGCTGCTCAGGAGTTTTTGTTTGGGGAGCAGGGAGAAAGGGAAAACTCTGAAAAGATCTAGGATCTTCATTATTTAGTTTATGTGAGTGTCTATGTTCGCATGTGGGGTGATAATTAAGTGGTAGTTGGTTGCGGGGAAAATGATCAACATGGAGGTTGATTAAAGACACAGCAACCTAAACAAACCAGCACAGTTGCATGGGTGTGGCTATGTAGAAGAAATACTAATTACAGTCATTTTGGTGAGCCTTCTACCATGGGTAGACCCGCACCATAAGACTTCTGTGTATCATTATGTATGCCTTCCACTAACTTTGTTATAAAGTGTAATGTCATTAGGACAGGAGACTTTACGTGTATCTAACTGAGCTGAATAGCTGTTAACCCAAGCGAAATGGATATCTGTTACTCTTGAAAATTTAGTGCAGCTGGGGCCTGAGTCATGGTGAGAAAAGCAGCTGTGGGGGGCAGGCTCAGATGATTCCCCACTTCCCAGAACTCCTGGGACTCAGGCCTTCGAGTCATCCCTTTCCCTCGGGTGCAGATGGGATCTGACTTGCTCCTAACAAATAGTAGACAACAAAAGTGATGGATGTCACTTCTGAGATTAGGAAAATGCCTGGGACTTCTGTCTTTCTGGTCATCTCTCATGCTCTCTGGCTCTCTGATGTGCTTTCTCTGGGAAAAGCCAGCTACCATGTGGAGGGGCCCGTATGGCCAGGAACTGAGGGAGGCCTCCTGCCCACAGCCAGCGAGAACCTGAGACTGGCCAACAGCCGCACCAGTGGTCCCGGAAGAGGAGGCTCCCCAGGCTGGGCTCTGAGTTGGAGGTGGTCCTGAGGCACTTTCCTGCGACCTTGTGAGAAGCCCTGAACCTCAAGGCAAACTGCCCCACAGAAACTGTGAGGTCATGATCACTGTGATTGTTATTAATGTAGTAATAATACATGTTGGTTGTTTTACATGGCTAAATTTGGGAGTGATTTGCTATGCAGCAGCAGATAACAAATACAGTCACTTACTCAAGACCATATGTACTGGGGCGCCTGGCTGGCTCAGTCAGTAGAACGCACAACTCTTGGTCTCCAGGTCACAAGTCTAAGCCCCACACTGGGCATAGAACTTACTTTAAAGCAAAAATGTGATAGGTATGTCACTGAAGGAGGTGGTTGAAAGAGTAACCATTGTGTTCTACAAAGCAGACACAGCGAAGAATGAGGAGTGTGTGTGTGTGTGTGTGTGTGTGTGTGTGTGTGTGGTTGGTGGGGACTGGGTGAGAGGAAAGACATGGAAACTGGTGGTTTACTGCATCAGTATTGCCAAATTCTTGTACTTCTAGCAGTGCTCCTGTCACCAAACAATCTTCAGATCTTGATATTATCACTCAGCCCTGCTGACTCCTGTTTGCAAAGTGAATCTCCAGTCAAAGGCTGAGTCCCAAACTGCTGTCTTGCTTCTTCCTTTGACTTGTGCTCTAGGGTCAGTCTATGCCCACCAGGTCACAGGCCACTTCTTTCTATGACTCTGTGGATATTAATTTACTCTTTAGGAAAGTATGCCAGTTACTCAGCGCTCTTGTCTCTTGACTTCAAACCTACCCTTCTGTACTCAGCCTTGTGATCCTGGGGGGCCTGGAACTCCACACGCTAAATTCTGGCTCTGTCAGCAGTTCCGTGCCAGATTCTACCAATAGGGGGAGCTAGAAGGCGCTTGCGATGCTGAAGGAAGAGACTAAGGCTTATTCCCTCAAGTTTGCTTCCCCTTGAGTCCCCATCTCCCCAGCTGTAGCAGGGTCTATGGCTGCGTCAGAATACACTTTGAGATTTCTTCAACACTGCACAATGAACCTCAGGAGGACCCTCAGAGACAACAGCATGTGCTGAGTGGCACCCACTTCTCAGAGGTGAAGGTCCTGGTACCCAGATTAATAATGTCCATCTCTTCTTCGAGCCACCCCCCCAGCCCGAGGAGCAGAGGCTCCTTCCTATAATTGCTACCTCCTGGATGCCTTAGAGAGCTTGCCTTTTCAATTACCAAATTAACAATTATGTCAAGCAATTCCTCTCTTTGTAAAAAACAAACGGATGTAATTTCTGTCTCCCAATTGTGCTCTGACTGATACGGGGGCTCCCCTTCTGCTCCCAGCCTCTGACGAGGCTCAGTGCCAGCTTCCCGTCTTACAGATCCAAAGGGATCCTGCAGGTGCACAAGCCCACCACGGACTCTTCCAGAAGCTGTGTGCCCTAGGCTCCTGATCGCTTCACCCCAGTCCCAGCCTGGTCTTTAAGAGAGAACCAGGAAGTGTGGACCAGAGACACCAGCCAACCTCGGAACGAGACACAGTGATAGTCCACAGAGAAGGAAAGAGGTCAGTATAAAGCAACCAGAGCCCAGCTCAGAAATCACTGATGCCTCACACAGATGGTCCCTGACTTATGATGGATCGACTTAGATCTTTCGATTTTATGATGATGCAAAAGCAATATGCATTCAGTAGAAACAGTACTTTGAATGCTGAAGTTTGATCTTCTCCAGGCTAGCGATAGGCAATCCGATCCTCTCTCGTGATGCCGGGGCGGTGGCAGCGAGCTCCCGGGCAGCCACAGGATCGCGAGGATAAACAACCGGTACACTTAAAACCACTCTGTTTTTCACTCTCAGTATAGTATTCAATAAATTCCATGAGATAGTCAACACTTTATTATCAAATAGGCTTTGTGTTACATGATTTTTGCCCAACTACAGGCCAATTAAGTGATCTGAGCATGTTTAAATTAGGTGAGGCTAAGCTGTGAGGTTATGTGGATTAGATGCATTTTCAGTTTCCAGTATTTTCAACTAATGGGGTCATGTCAGGACATCATCCCAGCACAACACGAGGGAGATGTGTGTGTCTAAACCCAGCTGGAGTCACAGATGACAGCCGAGAACAGGTGGTTTTGAGGAGCAGTGCTGGGCCACTGGCTCTGAGTACCATGTGGGGTGCTGGTTCTCCCGTGAGTGGCTGGTTTTACTTGAGTATGCCTCCATGGTTGGCTCTGTCCTTGCTTTCAAAGGTCAGAGTGTCACAAGTCTCCAAATGACAGTGAGGCCAAGGAAAGGACTGTATTTTTAAATATTCCTGTGTAAGTCAATGGGCCCTTTAAAACACAATTACTAAAGAGAGGAAGCCAGAATATGAACTTGAATTTACATGTGAAAGTCAGTACACCAGGCAGAGTCTAATCAGAAATACTGACCTCAACCCAAGGACCTAAGCAGACAGGGATGTAATGTAGTGAATTGTAATGTAGTTACAGAGGCAGTGGAAAATCTGGGCATCCAAACAGGACATGGGTGGGGCTCCCCAAAGGTCCACACCACAGGAAGCCACTAGCCTTCAAGGCAGGAAGGACAGGGGGAAGAAGTGGTATTGCAGGTTGGGTTCTCCAGAAGCAAACCTAAGCATATTTAGGGTTTAAGATCCTTACTAGGGATCAACCCCTGGGAAGGGAAAGGAGAAGCCGCAGGATGTCAGAGGAAGAAGGTGCCCTGCCTTGCAGACTGCGGCTCAGCCAAGTCAGGGGGGTAGGGGGTGGGGAGGGGTTGCCCACTCAAATGTCCGAGCGTCCGGCATCAAGCCAACATGGCCAGGCATTTACTACCCCATCCCCCTTGGTCACCAGCTGTGGGCTCCATTTTGAAAGGTGTGACCTCCAGACAGGCTATTGACTGGACCCCCAGCTGTGGGGCAGCAAGTCCTTCCCCACAGGAGATTTGAACATTCGGTGTTTACCACAGGACTTTCACCAGAGCCCAGGGACTCAGGTTCCCTGTTGGAGGCAGGAAACACACAGGCCCTGAGCAGGGGAAGTAGAGCCAGGAGACAGAGCTGCTCCCAGAGATCCCCCGGTCCTCCTCCTGCTAATGTCTGAGCCTTGGCTCCTACTGGCCTGGCCAGAAACAGCTAGCACTGAGCCTGAGCACCTATGGAAGCTTGAGAAATGCAGCCTGCGGGAGTCAGCACCCTTGAGCTGGGGAAGGGAAAGGCCTCTGCAAGCAAAGAGGCCCAGGAAATCAATCTCACTTGGGATAAGCACTGTGCTGGCCTACCCAGCATCTTCCTCAGGAGCAAAGGAGTCACCCCCTCAGCTGCTGGGAGTGCTGCCAGCAGATGGCCCTTCAGCTGTGACCCTCTTTGGGGCCGGCAATGGCTAAAAAGGGCTAAAAAGCACCACTGTACCCAAGGCTATACTCCGTCCTATGGTGGCCGACTGACTGAGGTGAGGCAAAAAGTCAGTCCCCCTCACTCTGATTCAGGTTTCAGGACACTCTGAGGGGTCATCTGGCTTCAGAACTCCCAAGGGCTGATGGACACCCCTTCTGAGATGTTTCCCTCCGTCCAGTCTCACTGTCTTTCCTTTCCCCTCATAAACTTCCTACACACTAGTCTCCAGAGGCTTCTTCCTAGGAACGCAAGCTGGGACATTTGTGTTAGTCTCCAAAACTGAGTTAAGTTGATCCTTTTGGCCCTTAGGGAGTCCTCCCATCATACCCAGGAGCGAGGAGCCCTCTACTTGGCCTCCCTTTGGTCACTCATATATCCACGGCTGGAATGTTCTTCCCAGACGATCAGCAGCATCAGTCCTTCACCTCCTGTAGGTCTCTGCTCAAAAGCCATCGACCTGTGAATAATAGCTTTCTCCAGGCCCAGAGCCACTTTACCTTTCTTTATGGCAGTACTGTCATCTGATCGGTGATTTACAATTACGTGTTTACTGTGTCTCCCTCCGCTCAAGAACAGGGAACTTGGTTTTGTTCATAGCTGTTTAGCACAGTTTGAGTTCAGTTAAATTGACTAATGAATCCAATCATTCATTTTGTGAGTGTCAAGCCCTGTGCCAGATACTGATGATGCCTTTGGAAATTTCTGGGCTAATGGGGAAATTAGGCAAGTAGGAAAATCACGATAAAATAATGCGGCAAGTGCAAGATTGAGGCATAGCTGTCAACCAAGGAGAGCAACTCGGGCTGCGAGGGCAAAGCTCCAGAGAGCAGGCCATGAGGTTTGACTCTCCAAGGACGGACAGAGAAGACCGTTCCTGGAATGGGTGAACTGTAGAGTGGTCCAGACACACAAGTGGGTGAGGTCTCTAGGACATCGGGGTCAAAAGGGCAATGAGACAGGGAAAGTGAGGCGTGCCCTGAGGTCCCACACTGCTTCTTCTGGAAACCTGTTCCTCAGAGCACTTGCACGAATGGGCAAAGGCTCATGTACAAGGGGGATCACTGCCACTCTGGTTACAATGGCAGAAAATAAGGAGCAACATGAATGTTGATCAAGAAGGAAATGGTTAAATAAATCGAGGAAGCTCCATACTTGGAGTGCTGTAGCTATTAAAAAGAGTTATGTGAGTCTTTATGTACTGGCTTGGAAAGACTATATGTACGTGATATAATAGTAAATGGAAAGGAAGATTATAGAAGTCCATGCCCATTTCTGCATATGTGTGTTTATGTAAACAGAAAATCATCTGGAAGGAAACTCCACTGGAGACAGTGGGACAACGGGGATAGGAACAAACAAGCTGAGGCTTTCATTTGGGGCTATTATTTGTGTTTGTTGAAACTGGCACGAATTCACTTTCAGATTAAATAAAAGGAAACGAAAGAGAAAAGCAAGTCCTGGGAGCTTATTGTCACCAGGCAGAAGGGACAAACGGGACATCCACAAATACAAAGAGATCAGGATCATTGATCAAAGCAGGTCTGAGGGGTTAAAGCAAATGAGAGACAGGAGTCAGGAAGATGTGCTCATTGAAGACCAGGTCCTGGCAGGGCACTGGCGTGGAGCAGAGACATAGGTGACCTGACCCGGGAGCAGCATCGTTGACTCTTTGACCTTGAGGCTGCTTCCTTCAGGCTTCATGTGTGTGCAGCCGGCCTGGGCAGTCAGAAGGAGCCGCCCACTGTACCCAGTTACACTGTACCAGAAAAGGGTGGAAAGAGCAGAGTCCAGACGATGAGCAGCTTCTCCTAAGGCAGGCCTAAGCCTTCTAGCTTTCTCTAACCCAGGCTTACCTTGCTGTAGCCCTGAGGACAGAGAAGATGGAGCATGCCTTTTTCTTACCACCTCTTTTCACCAAAGGCCTTTTCTTCTTTGCTCATTGCAAGACTTCTCAGAGCCTTTAGCAAGCTTTTTTTTTTTCATTATGAGTCTCTAAGAGGGGATGCTGTGTACAGACAGCATTTCCAAAAAGTATGTGGGCACAGAGCACTTCTTCATTAGGTAATATATTTTATTTTATTTTTTTAAGGATTTTATTTATTTATTTAACAGAGAGAGAGATCCCAAGTAGGCAAGAGGCAGGCAGAGAGAGGAGGAAGCGGACTCCCCACTGAGCAGAGAGCCCGATGCGGGCCTGGATCCCAGGATCCTAAGATCATGACCTGAGCCGAAGGCAGAAGCTTTAGCCCACTGAGCCACTCAGGCGCCCTAAGTAATATATGTTAATTGCCATCAAGTTTTAATTACACAAGTATTATGTGGGTGCTTTCTCCTTGTAAAGAATTCCAGGCTACCACGCTGGAGGGAAAGACCACATGGAAAAAGAGGACCTGGAAGATGAGGTACCGCATAGGGAGAGAAGCCAAGAGGAAAAGTTTAGAGGCAGCCACGAGGGTGAGGCCATTTTGACCCCCTCTAGCCCAGCCCAGCTGAATGAAGTCACGTGAGAGAGCCCAGTAGTTCTATGTGGAACAGAGACAAGCCAGTCCTGCTGAACCCTGCCTGAAATGTTGACTCAGAGAATCATGAGCAACTGATTTTTGTTTTAAGCCGCTAAGTTTCGGAGTGATTTGTTATGCAGCAATAGATAACAGATACAGTCTCTCAACCGATCCCCAGTGTCAATCTCCCCCTTCCCCAAGGAAATATTATCTTGCAATTTGTTTTTATCATTACTTTGCTTTTTAAAAATAGTTCCATCAAGTATTTTTTTGCAACCTATTATGTGATTTGCAGCTATTTTGAACATTATAAATACAGAGTCGTGCTGACACGTATTTTGGGGAGCACAGGATTGCAGAATACTCACCCAATGAAATATTATTGCAACAGCGAAATAAATTTGCCATACACAAAACATGAAGGGATGAAGCTTAGAGTCACAGTGTTGCACTGAAAACAGCGAGTTGCAGAAGACTGTAATACAGATCATCTTTTCATCTCATTATTGGCCATTTTTCTTCTTTGGTTTTCTGGTTCATTTTTTTGGTCCACTTTTCTTTGTGGTTTTTTTTGTCTTTTTCTTATTGATTTGTTGGACTTCTTCATAAATTTTAAGAAGTGTCCCCCAGGGGCACCTGGGTGGCTCAGTGGTTAAGCCTCTGCCTTTGGCTCAGGTCATGATCCCAGACGCCCGGGATCGAGCCCCGCATTGGGCTGCCTGCTTGGCGGGAAGCCTGCTTCTCCCTCTCTCACTCCCGCTGTTTATGTTCCCTCTCTGGCTGTGTTTCTCTCTGTCAAATAAATAAAATATTTAAAAAAAGAAAGAAAGAAAGAAAGAAAGAAAGAAAGAAAGAAAGAAAGAAAGAAAGAATCCCCGAAAAGTAGAGTACTAGGGATTACTTGAATCTTGAGAAACATTTCTAAGAATAGAGTTTAAAAAATTACCAAACCAAACCCACCAACAAAAACCACCCTGTTAGGGATCGAAAAAAAGAATGGACAAAATTAACAATAAATTACCAGGCTCTTTGACTTTGGGGCTAAGATGTCAAGGATCAGAGACCCGAAAGAGTTTCAAGCTCTGTTGCCAGATAAGAGGCTATTTATATAAATCTACAGTGCATAGAGGTTCTATTTCATATTTTCTTTGCTACCAATAAGAAATGCATCATTTAACTTGAGATATAGCCCCCCTTTTACACATTTCTTAGGATCGACCAATGAATTACTATTCCTCCTAGCAGTGAATTTATATTGCACTAAGGAAAAATAGACTCCTTTAACCCCTGAAGAGTCACATTTCTTTCACGTAGGTCACTTGATAGGGCCATTATACGCTCAGATAAGACATGTGGGACTCTGTTTAATATCGGGCAATTTTCCTGTGCCTCTTCATTTATTAAAAGAATGTATCCATTAGCAGTCATTAGTACATTCTGTCAAGATGGGGGCTAAATTATCCTCAATGGCTGAAGAGAAAATGCTTTTTGAAGAAAAATAATGGCATTAATTGCTCAGTGGAATAGATAGGGCTTTCTTTGTGACAACCTCTCCCTCCCCGCCTCCCCTTCCCCCAGCGCAATCGGACACTGCTTACCTCTGTGAAAGATCCAGGCCATTTTCTCCCTACCCTATGAGTCAGCTCCTCTCTCCAGCCTGTGGTCTCTCCAGTGGCAGGACCACTACCCACAGGGAACACACAGAGCTCCTCAGCCCATCCCAGTGAGGAAATGTGACTGATGCCTCTTGCTCTCTAACTCACCCAAGGGTGAGAGAGGAAGGAGACGCCTCGCTTAGCAATCTCATTTGAAGGGACTCTGTTTTAGCTACGGGAAGCGAATCACATTAGAGAAGTAATTGCCTTCCCGTAGTTCCAAACTGAAATGCATTTCCTTTTTGCCCTGTCATTTGGAACATACGCTCTCTAGAATATGTGGTTGGAGGAGGGAGGTTGTGGGCGTGTGTGTTGGTGTGTGGTATGTTTTCATAATCACAAGTTTCTTATGTAGCTTTTTTATTAAGTCTCAAAGTTTAGCGATAAGCTTCCATCTTCTAAATATGGGTGTGTCCCCAGGCTTTGTCTTTCTCTTGCTCCCTCCCTCTCGGGTCCCGTCCATTCTCAAGGGCATTAGTAATTACAGCTGTTTCAGTTAAGATATGTTCAGGGGAAGGTAATAAAATATTAACTAGCAGTAATGTAAGTAACGCAGACATTTCATAAATTTATGTGTAAGGAGAAGGCTGGATGTAGGCAATTCCAGACTTTGTTCAACAGACCAACAAGGACACAAGTGACCAAAGCTTCTTGCCATCTTTCTGCTTTGTCACCATCCGTGTGTCAGCCACACCTCCCAATGTGCCAAGCCACACCTCTCCAACAATGCCATTTTTCCTGACAGGGTCACAGCAGGAAGGAAAGAGATGGAAACAAATCGGCCTTCTCATGGACGTCTGTTTTATCAGGAAGAAAATCCTTCCTAGAAGCCCCTTGGCTATTGGCCAGAACTGGATCACATGCTCACCCCTTGACCAATCAAAGGGAAATAAGTTATCATATTTGGACTTTGGCCAGTCATGACTTATCCTCTTTACCTGGGCCATTGCAACCCAAACACAGGTGGGATTCAGCTCAGAAGGAAAGCGCAACTGAGGAGGCAACAGCCCCGAGATCTTATTTCCAGTCCTGACTATTCTTCTCACCTCTGGTTACATCTTTCCAACTGCCTGATGGGCAGCACTACCTCATTGTCCTACTGTCACCTCAGAGTCAGTCATTTAGGAAACAGATTCCTTTTCCTATCCCCTAATACCACCTTCCCTTTTTGCATTTTCTGACTTTTCTAGTGGTAATTTCATCCACCCATTACAGAGGCTTCAACCTTTTGATGTTGTCTCAATGCCTTCCTTACTCAGTTGGTCCCCAAGGGAAGTCAATTCTTTGTTCTCCTAACATCTTCCACTCCACTCATCATTCTCACTGCTCTTGGCTCACTGCAGTCATGCTATTCCCGCTGCACCTGGGCCACTTCATGTCACTGGAAACGAGCCCCAGCCTCAGGGGTGTGCACTTTGCCACCAGATTCACCTTCTTAAGGCCTGCAGTCCTCATTCCTCCCATACCTAGGACCGTACACCTATGGGAGAAAAATCTAAACTTCTTAGTTTGGGTTTTAAGGTTTTCTACATTACCTTGTGAAAAAGATTCCCCATTACTCTCTACTAGAGCCAGACTGGTCAATTCACTATTCCCTGAAATGTGCTTTATGCATTCCCTTTGTCCACACCATTCTCTTTAAAAAGAAACTCCAGGGTTAAATAATTAGGCAAGTGTAACTCTGCAATGGTCATATTACCAGTGCTTTGCAATATGTCAAAATAATAGTTGCATGGTAAATAATGATATAATTCTCACTGTGAGTATTGAGTAAGGTTTGTAAAATATTCCACTCTAATTATTAAACTTCAGAAAGTTCAGAGTCCTTTTAAAAGATAAAAGAAGGGGTGCTGGGGTGCCTCAGTTGCTTAAGTGTCTGACTCTTGATTTCAGCCCAGGTCATGATCTCAGGGTTGTGAGATCAAGCCCTGTGTTGGGCTCTGCACTGGGTGGGGAGCCTGGTTAATATTTTCTCTCTCCCTCTCCTCACCCCTCTTGCTCTTTCTCTTTCAATAAATAAATAAATAAATAAATAAATAAATAAAGTGGCATTCTAAACCAGGACTGCAATAGAGTCTTCAAAAGAGTAGCAGTGAAGCTATACCATATGATGTCATCCACCAGTGGTGAGACAATTCATTTGTTTATTCATTGGTAATCAGGAGATTGCAATTTTATGGCCTGACAACTGCCACCAGAATTCTTGGCAGGAGAACTCCAAGATATTTAGAAAAATATCTTGACAAGTTGCTTGGGGATAGAGGGTGAGGTTCAGACAGAATCTGACTGTGCTATTTTTATCAGGGTGCCATGCTCATGTATAGGGAAGGGAAGGACTTATCTTCTTAAATGTTTCCTCATAAAGAAAAAACAAATCGCTTCAAGAAAAATGACAAGGTTATCAAGACAGAACCTTGTGTCAAAAATCAGGAAACACACCGACATTCTATTCAAATATTTTATAAGAACTACGGCAAAAATGTAGGAGGCCTAGGGCTTAGCTGCTAAGATTAGCTGAAGGTAGGGTCTGGTAACAAGTTGCCTGTAGTATTTCTCTGAAGGAAGTTGTCAAAGTACAGCTTTTTGTGGGCATCTTGGGTTTATAAGCCTAGCAGGAAGGCGAGGGCTGTGTCACTTCAAAGCTTTGTTGAAACTCAAGGAACTCATTTCTTCATTTGGAGGATAGAAAGTGGGGGTGGAGGGACACACAGGGACACCCATGCACCTGTACCACACCCACGCCTGCTTTCTGTTGTATTTCCTATACACACCCACACATTTATGTTAATCTGACTTCTCATTTTTGATTTACATTTCTTTGATAAAATTGTCTATATGAGTAGTGATGCTTTTCATTTCAACCGGCTCATACCCTATGGGGGATTTCTGGCCCATATAATTAAAAGAGTCCAGACGTCAAATGGCCATCAAGTGTGGTTCTGTCAGCCTCCAAGCTGCCTCTCTCCCATTTGCTCAGTCCGTCTCTGTCTTCCAGGTTGGCAACATATGCAGGCCAGCAGCGGGGCGACTCTAGCATGTCCTGGCTTTTCAGTACGGCCATAACAATATCTGCAGGAAGAAGGAACACTTGGCTCAGTAGCACCACTCAGAGTAAGAGTAAGACCCTCTTACCCTGCCCAATGTTCCATTTCATCTCATTGGCCAGAATTTGGTCAGATGCAAACCCCCCTTGGCCTGAGGAATGTCACACACTAACTGTCTCAGGTCTGGATTCCCAGTCCAGTGAATCTCTGTGGAGAGGGGGCGGATTACTCAGACCAGTCGAGCCTACGTTGCAGCTGCAGGCGGCTCCCTAAACCTCAGGCCCTCACTGAAGAAAACTCCCCAAACAAAAATCAGGTGGCTGCCAGAAACAGGCAAAAGGAAATGGATGCTAGGCAAGCATCTTCAAAAGTTCCTTCCATACAAAACTGTAGAACGCCTATTTCATCTCGTACCACTGAACAGGATACAGGCATGTCTGATAACCAGAGGCTGTAATGTTCACAGAGTTCAAGTCTGACAGATCTTTATCTAACAGAGTCTAAAAATTTCCACAAGGAAATGAGGATCATGTAAACAATCACAGCTCTGTGGGTAACTATACAACAGCATACGTGAAACCAATTGTTTCCACTCCATATGGGATAGTAATCAGCTTAATTACATGGAAAAAAAAAAAAAACCTCGAAGAATGAAAACTGCTCCAATGTTTCAGCAGAGGAAAACCAAAAAAACTGAAAAAATATGCTTTCTTCAAGCGGAAAAACGGGTAAAATGTTGGAAAGGGTCAATCAAAAATGAAATAGTCTTTAATTACTGTTTTTTTTTTTTTCACCAGAGGAACATAGAAGACATTGGAAAATATATTCTTTTCAGACAGAAAAATGGAATGTTGGAAAAGATCAATCAGAGACTGAGCAACTTTTAGTTGTCAATCATTAATATCCATTTTTTATTCTGTCACAGAGTTTACATTCTGCATTTACACAATATCTGCAAGACACTATGTTTGTCAGTTTTGTGGGTGTGGCAAGCAGTCTGTCAAGCCCTCCCTGCTTTGGATTCACATTAGAAGTACAGTTGACCCATTCTTCCAACAAAACATCCATTGAGGGCTTCCGACATACCAGGCTGCCCCAGGGCCTGCTGCCTCTTCACATGCTCAGGCAGCTGCCTTCCTTCCCTTTCAGAGGAAGAGGGTGCTTGGAGGTCATCATCCAATGCACTTCTTTTGAGCACCCTGATGCAGCTCGGATGGGTTGCTGATTTACTGGGCTCCCACTACCAAGAAAGAGCAGTCCAAAAGGCTGCATGGGAGGATAAAGAGAAATCACTGGCATAGTTCTTGTTCCTGAGACCCTCACAACCTTTCTGGAGATAGAACACCACCAGAAAAGAAAGAAGAGCCCATCTTCTTTCAAAGAGTTGGTGACCTGACACCTGAAGGGTAGGGAGTTACAGGAGCAAAAGAGATCTTCCGAGTCCCAGGTTAACATGGTTTGTATGCAGGGTGGGAAGGGAGACTGCACAAATGAGGAACAGGCAAAATGAACCAGTCAAGGCTCCAATGTGGAAGGCTTGGAAGTCAGAGATTGGTTTTGACCCAGGGGAAAAGAAAAGGGAATAGTTTGCATCTCAAAAGCAAGGCTGTGATATAGTGCTTCCTCCCCACCCCCAAAAATCATGTGTATTGAGCAGCCAATGTGGTATACTGGAAATAAAGCCTTTGGGGTCCAGCTAACCTCAGGTTGAATCCTGGCTCAACCACTTACCAGCCAAGTGACCTTGGGAATGCTACTTATCCTCTCTTGAGTCTCAGTTTTCTCATGTAAATAAAGAAATGAAGTCTGGGTGCTAAAGTTGTGCTGTCTAGTGCAGTAGACATTGGCCTTAGTGGTTATTGACTTGAAATGCAGCTAGCCCAAGTTCCAATGTACTCTAAATATGCGATGTTCACCAGATTTGGAAAATCCCATATGAAAGAGTAAAAGGAAGAAAAATATCTCATGATTCTTTGTATTGATTATACGCTGAAATGATGACATTGGATATAGTGAGTTAAATAAAATACACTGTGAAAATCCATTTTATCTGCTTCTTTTTTACCTTTTTTAAGGTAACTACAAGAAAATTCAAAATTACATACCCATAATGTTGGGCAAAGAAACAAACAGGGTTTTTTGGGGTTTTTTTGGTTTTTTTCTCTAGTAGTAACTGGAATAGGTGGGGTGCCTCGGTGGCACAGTCGGGTAAGCCTCCAACTCCTGATTTTGGCTCTGGTCGTGATCTCAGGTTCATGAAATCAAGCCTGCATCAGGCTGTCCCCCGGGTGTGGAGCCTGCTTAAGATTCTCTCTCTCCTTCTTCTTCTGCCCCTCCTGCCTCTCTCTCTCAAATAAATAAATCTTTGGGGGGGACAAAGAAGAAGAAAGAAAGAGAAGAAACTGTAAGCAGAATGTTGCTCCCCAATATCTTTAAAATCAATGAGTCTGGTAATTTGCAAACATGGCCACGATTTCTGTCAGTGGCATTTGGCCATATCCTCCTACTCAGACTCCGGGCTGAACTTGAGACTTGCTTTGCTGTTGCGACTTGAGCAAACAGGAGGCAAACGGAGGCTGTCAGACTGCTTGTGCACCAGGGATGATGATTCTCTTGTGCTCTCGGGAACCTCGCAGTAAGTGAATGAGCCTGCTGAATGACAAAAGATACATGGTCAAGTTCCCCCCTGCCCCAGCTGTCACAGAGCCAACCACCAGATGTGTAAGCAGGGCCACTCTAGGTCATCCAGCCCCAGCTCAGCTGATCTAGCTGACCCAGAGAATCATGAGAAATAATAAATGCGTATTGTTTTAGCATAAGACTTGGGCTGTCTTGTGCAGTGAAAGTTAACTGGCAGAGTGTGGATGGGTCCGTGACAACCATATGAGTGGAATCTTCAGCAGAGTAAGGGGAAGAATGGAGATTGATAAAATCCAGTTAATCTGGTCTCTATTTGGAGGGTGAACTTCCAACTTTATTCATACACACGCATACACTGACGTACACCCTCCCCACCACACACACATAGCTCAGAGAACTGGAAATGTGAGTTCAAACAGATTGAAGATCTCACACAGGATTTTCCAAAACTTTGAGGCATAAATATTTTTCTTTTTTTTTTAAGATTTTATTTATGTATTTGACAGAGAAAAAAAAAAGAGTGAGCACAAGCAGGGGGAGCAGCAGAGGGAGAGGGAGAAGCAGGCTCCCGGCTGAGCAGGGATCCCGATATGGGACTCAGTCCCAGGACCCCGGGATCATGACCTGAGCTGAAGGCAGATGCTTAACAAACTGAGCCACCCAGGTGCCCGAAGATTTCTTGTTCTGATAGCAAAACACTTGGACACCTGTATTCTGGCAGTTGTTTATTAATATCTATCTACTAACTGAGAACATATACAATGCCCACAGAGCCCTTGCCAGTACCTACATGCTGAGGTAAAAGAGGGCTTTCCAGATGGATCAATGAAAAAATGATGCCACTCGGGGATGACTCAGCCCCAAAGTAAGACAAATGGTTCGTGGAAGGGAGTCGGGGCTGGTTTCAACCTCTGTATGAGCCCCTCAGCTGGGCACTTTGGAGAGGACAGCCCATGTAAACGTAAGGAAGACCTGATGACCCAAAGGTTGGATTTAGTAAAATTTCAAAATAAAATTGTGTTTGGCTCATAGGAACGGCTGTCTGGATAGATTTGAAAAATAGTCACTATTTTACAGAAGACACACACAAAAAAAGAGCTTTGAGGGCTGAAATGGATTCAGAGACACCATGATTTTACACTTCCCTAAGGGTCTCTAGTCTAGAGCTGGACCAAAACACTCAAGATTGTCTCTGATGGCCACAGTGGGTCAAGAATGAGAATGACATTGTCCATCTCTGGACCAAACTGGGTTCACAACTGCAGATCAAGTGTGAGAATTGAGGAAGGAAATACAGAGACACCTTACCACTCTGGCCCACATTAAAATCACAGGACTTGGTGTTAAAGGAATCCTTTTACGTTTGGTTCACACATATTTTTCTGTAAAAAAAAAAAGCTTATGCATGAATAATTTTCACATAAAATTCAGAGTTATTAATAACACTTCACTTGAGCCATGGGTTAATTTAGCCACTCAACTCTCCCAGCATAACCAAAATGTGCCACCTGAGAAACTGCTTTGGTGTGTCAAGATTCCCCCAAAAGGGCCCCGATTCCAGAGTTGGGCATTGACACATTATTCCATCACCCCTCGCATTCAGCCCAACACTAAATTAAATATAAAAATATGCCTTCATATCTGTTGACTGTTCCCTGGAGACCCTGTGATCCTCTGTAACAATGCCTTATGTTTATACAAGGTATTCACTTTTCTACAGCCCTTTGTTAAACCACAAATCATAAACCACAGAAAATTTTTACAGTTAAAATAAATTTTCTTTCACAAGGATCTTATGGGATGACAAGGGCAAGCATTACACTTTTACCTGCTTTAGAGATGAAGGAAATTGAGGGACAGGGATGATATTCTTTTTTTTTTTTTTAAGATTTTATTTTTATTTGACAGAGAAAGAGAGAAAGTACAAGCGGGGGGAGTAGCAGAGGGAGAGGGAGAAACAGGCTCCTCACTGAGCAGGGAAACTGATGCGGGGCTTGATCCCAGGATCCTGGGATCGTGACCTAAGCCGAAGGCAGATGCTTAACCAACTGAGCCATCCAGGGGCCCCCAACCGATATGATACTCTTAAAATGATTAGCAGACTAGTCATCGCAGAGCTCCCTCCACTGTATGAAGCTGCTCTGTATAGGGCAATAGGAAATCACAGGTACCATACCTCTTAAGTCATTAGCTAACCCAGACCAGTAGGATTACTAGCAAATGTTTAACAACTGGATCTCCAACTGACAAAGCCATAATTTGCAGTACATACCAATTTCCATGATACAAATATTCCTGCTGAGACTGATTTCCAGCTACCTTGTGATATCACCCGATGCGGTTGGGAAGCCACGCTCAGCAGCACACCATTGTGTAGGGATTCGATACAACAGACCTAAGTAACTTCAAGAATATGATAATAATAAAATGTAGTAAAATCATTAGGATGTGATGAATTTTGAGTATTTATTACCTCCATTTTTAAACAATTTATTTAATCCTGTTCATATAATTTAATTTTAATAATGCCTGTTTATATAATTTTTCATATCAGCCGAGTCCTGAAAATTTAACAGTTGGCTCTCACAGTCAGGAGGAGCTAATTCTGTATGCCCTAGACACAAGCCCCCATTTCATATTATTTGAAACTTAAAATACAAATCACCCCACGGGGAGCATGGCTAATTGTATACCCTAACACCATCCTCTCCAACCAACACACATATTTTGAGAATTTTTTGGTTGCACAAGTGAAGGCATAGCAATTTGTGGATGTCCTAGGCTAAAAGTCAAAGAAAAGTGCTGGAACAATTGGTTCTCAATCTGGGAGGCACATCAGAATATCTACAGAGAGCCTTAACCATTTCGGATTCCTGGGTCCCACTCAGATTGGAATTCAGACTTGCTCTGGGATGGGCCCTGGCATCATTTTTGTTTATTTGTTTTCAAAGCCTCACTGTGACTATTATGCGCAGCCAAGGCTGAGAACCACTGCATAATAAAAACAACAATAATAATAACTGTCTGAGTGGAAGACCAGATTAGTCAAGAAAGGGCAGGTTTTATTTACAGCAGGTTGTTGGACATCAGTGCCTGCATCCTTTCCTATTGTTATGATTAAGTCAGTATATTCTCTGCACCCACAAAGAACTATCTTTAAGAAAAAATGAAAATCAGGGCATCTGGGTGGCTAGGCTGGTTAAGTATCTGCCTTCGGCTCAGGTCATGATGTCAGGGTCCTGGGATTGAGGTCCATGTCCGGCTCCTTGCCCAGCAAGGGGTCTGCTTCTCCCTCTGCCTCTGCTGCTCCCCTGCTTGTGCTCTCTCTTTCTGTCAAAAAGAAAATAAAATCTTTAAAAAAAAAAAAGAAAAAATGAAGATCAATCAAGCAGGTGGTGCATTGGCCTAGAGGAAGGCTCTGAGCCCCATTCGGTCACAGAGTGAGACCTGGCCCCCCATGAGGCAACCACCACGTTCCAGCAGGCTGGACTTCTTTGCACTCTCAGGGGGAAAATGCTTGTAAGGCAAGGCAAATCAGTATGTAAACAAGGGGAATGTTTACTATTCTTAAGAAGGAAAGCCACAAACTATTTCTGAGTCCTTGTAAAATTATTTTGAATAGAGCCATTTGACCAAACAATGACTTTGCTAATTTACAAATCACTCCTCTTATTGATAGAGACACAGAGGATCCTCCAAAGGGAAGAGTGATTTTACTGTTTCATCGGTGTTTGTCAGGGATTTGAGAAAAGAGGTCTGGATTTTTTCAGGAATATTCTAAAATGTAGGCTTTTCCATAGCATTCATATACCCAGAAATCCCTATTTCACTGAAGAGCAAATGTAAACTCTACCAATCAGTGGTCGTTACCCGATTGCATACATGTGTCAAATCCCCAAGAACTGTACACTAAAAGTGGGGAATTTCACTGTAAGTAAATGACACCTCAATTTGTAAAAAATGAGCGCAGGTAGGCACACGCAGATGTTTGTGAAGGGAAGAAAAGAGACAGGAAGGCTTTCTTTTTCATTGTGCCAAACTGGAAAGTTTTCACTCTCTAAATAAAACCTCATTAGTCTTGGCTATTAAAATGGCTCTTTTCTTTTTTTAAGATTTTTATTTATTTATTTGACAGAGAGAGAGCACAAGCAGGGGAAGCAGCAGAGGGAGGAGAAGCAGGCTCCCAACTGAACAGGGAGCCCTTCGTGGGGCTGGATCCCAGGACTCCCAGAATCATGACCCGAGCCAAAGGCAGACTCTTAAGGGACTAAGCCACCCAGGCGTCCCTAAAATAGCTCTTCTGTAGACACTGTTTGCATTGCAAGCCAACTGTCTCCTCTTCCCTGAGGCTAAAGAGTTACTAAAGGCCTGCGTAATCATGGGTCCCCTGTATAAGCCAAGTTACTTGTCTTTGAGAACCAACAAAATCGGGCATTAGAAATCATGGTATCACCTAGAATAAATTTTCTGTGAATTTAAAAGCAACAATAATAGAATACTTGCCATGTGTCAGGCACTGTAATGGGATGATCAAACTTTTTTTCAAATGGGATCATTCTGACTTCTATTCTGAGAAGCAATGGAGGTGATGGGAGGAAGGAGGTGTGAATAGAGTGGAAGCAGGCTAACTAAGAGAGTATTGCAACATCCAGGGGAGAGAGACGCCATTTCCTAGGATAGGGAAGATGGAGGAGAAGCAAGTTTCGAAGGACAGAAGGTGAGATATTCAGTGTGTTAAGCATGAGATAGCTACTAGCTGTCCAGTAGGGTTTTCAAATGGGCGATTGGATGCCTGAGTCTGGAGTTCGGAGGAAGGTGTCAGTGCTGGGGGTGGGGCAGCTGCAGCCATGATGCTGGGGGAGGGAGGTAAGAAAGAGGAGAGGTCCAAGGGCAGGGATCTGGGACACTGCAACATAAGGAGGTCATGGAAGGACCTGGCAAACGAGACTGAGCAGAGCACTAACGAGGTAGGAAGAGGGTGGTGTCCTGCAGGATGATAGAAGAGAGTGTATTAATAGAGGAAAGCTCCACTGTATCAAGAAGATCTTAGAGGTCAAAACTTTATCGAGGCATCCCTGGATCCCAGCCCCTGAGGCCACCCTTCCTTCCTTGCTGTCACCTTGCCCACTTCTATCTCTGTCACATATCTTATCACACTCCCCTCTAATCTAACTCGAGCTCTCCTCTTGGTCATTTCACTGTTTCCAATGCCCAGCATATGCTCAATAAATGGTTATTGACTAAACAAAAGACGAATGAATGAGTAAATGGTCAGGGGTGGGGATTGGACCTGAGAGGAGCTTAGATGCCGCTCATCCCCAACATCCGAGGAACATGTGTTCTTTGTCGAGGGGCCCCCAGGGTCAGAGTTGAGCTGGAGCGTCTTAGATTGGCTCACATGAACCGTTATATTTTCAAGAATTTTGAGAGCTGGCTCTTAAAAACACCCATAATGCAAAACTATATTGTGCAGGGACACCCATTAAGGGCTCCCTGCTCAGCGGTAAGTCTGCTTCTCACCCTCTCTCTGCACCTCCCTCTGCTTGTGCTCTCCCTCTCCCTGACAAATAAATACATAAAATCTTTGGGAAAAAGCTATATCCTTGCAAACATACCCAAATAAATACATTAAAAAACAAAGATGATTAATACTCAAAAATGTCCACATCCCCATTATTTCACTACATTTTACTATTCTCCTTTCCCTTGAGTTTCCCACTTCTGTCGTATCTGAATGGTGGAAACACTCTAACATGGTGGGCTACGAGCTACTTCCTCCCACCTCACATGCGGTGGCACCACGTTGGTAGCCTGGAACAGACCAGGGCAAGAAGATCTGCACCACAGCAACAATCACTTTCTACAAATCAGGACTCCCTCCCCACAAGACTATTGTTAAACATCTGTCTTCCTACCACTGGTTATTCTGAATTTCCTACAACAGCCTCCAGTAGGCAACCCTCCTTCAGTGGGGGAAAAACATCACGGAATTTTCTGAGAAAGCAGCATCTTTCCATTGTTATTTTACTTGTGTGGATTTCAGGTGGACAAAACAGTGGATTCACTGAATTCTTTCTCTCACCAGTGGTTTGACGGTGTGCAGACAGCTACAGACAGCTAGTGTTTAGCGCAGTCAATCAAATGGGTTTCAACATCACCACTGATGATGACTCCCCACCCCCACCAGTCACCGCCCTGCAGCCTGCTGGGTTCTTATGAGAGAAAAAGTTTAGATTTATAAAAATCACTCATTATTATTTAACTGGGTCGGCAGCTGAGCTGGTTATGAAACGTGTGTCTGGATCGGAAATGAGGGTATAAACCGCCAGACTTTAAGGAACTTTTTTAAAAAACATATATGGTAAATGTGGAGGAGAGTAGGATTTGAAAGCTAAGACTCCAGCCTGATTCCTCTCCAGGTCTCTTTCCAGCACTGGGATGATGCAATTCTCCCCACTGAAATGCATTATGCTCTCTTTAAAGACCAGGAGCTAATGGAATGCTGAGAAAATCAATCCTTTCTTATTATGCAGGCCTGCTGTTTGGTAAATGGAAAGCAAATTCTTTCTCCTTCTAAGCAGGCAAAAAGACAGCCCTGGGAGACACCTTGATTATACCCTCTGCATGTCCTGAATGAGAGTCTGCACACCATATCCATACATTTAATTCAAAAGGCCAGGTGTATAGCCACTGACAATCCAATGGAGAGACAGCACACATGCACTCTGTATACCTCTGCCTGTCTGTCTCTCTCCTCTGAAGAGGGCACATATCAAAATGCGATACTTTGGAGGGGATCTACTCAACTGATATCTAACATCCATAATCATACCTACCATTTATTAAGCATTTACCATGTGCCAAGTAACAGGCTTTATTTTTTTTTAGACACTTTTAAAACTTTTGTTTATTATTTGAAAGAGAGAGAGCATGAGAGGGGAGAAAGTCAGAGGGAGACTCCCCGCCGAGCCGGGATTCCCAATGTGGGACTGAATCCTAGGACTCCAGGATCATGACCTGAGCCAAAGGCAGTGGCTTAACCAACTGAGCTATCCAGCTGCCCCTAAGGAACAGGCTTTAAAGATCTTTTTAAAACAACAACAATAAGGTGTGTTGTATTTTTATCCCCTTTTTGCACTGAGCAAACTAGCTGAGGCAAATGGACTGAGGTCACTGTAGGGAGCACAGTGTGGATTTAAACCCAGTTCTGTCTGACTCCAAAGCCAGGGTTACCAAACACTTTGTTCCTTGCTGATGATCATGTCTCACTTAGAACTAATCAAGTGAAAAACTACGGGTAGTTTCAGGTTTAATATAAGGATCTCTGCGAAGAGTGAGAATACATTACCTTGCAATAAGGTAATGATCTCCCTGATACTGGAGGTAGTCAAGGAGAAATTGAAAGAACACTTCCCAGTGGAGATTTCACAATATAGGAGGCGTCTTATTCTAAGAAGAATGGTTGGTCCAATCTGCTAATTTCCAGAACTGACTTTTCACCAGGGAAACAGAGAACATATTTTTGGTAAGAAAGTTGACTTGTTCTACAAAACCAAACTAGAAATAAAGGACAAAAATGCAATGATTTGGGCCATCATGAGGAAGGACCTCTTTTTAGTCCAGGCAGTGAACAAGGCTTCTCTGGGAATGATGACCTTGTCTCCATGAGTTTGTTTATCAAAAAGCTGGTGATCACACACAGCATTCCTTTGCCTCTACCCTCGTCTGGGACTTCAATGCCTCTCAGCTACAATTTTGCTCAGTTTTTCCAACTGATCCCTCCTCTGGTCTGTCCACAACCTAGATCGTCCTCACACTGATCTATCCCTATCACCACCCAGCCAGTCTTACTTTTTCACTCTTTAGCTTAAAGACTTCTTAGCCCACATTGGCAGGCTGAGTTCCTAGGGAAGCAGAAATAAATAGAGACTAGAAGGTCTGATGTCTACTCAGGAAAGCCCTTGAAATTAACACCTGTGGCAGGAAGGAAAGGGGGCAGGGTTGGACAGACACAGGGAGAAGTCATGACAACAAAGCTTCAGCTCATCCCCAGGGGGACTTTTGACACTGGAATGAATGGCCTTCAAGGTTGTCCTGCATAGGGGTAAGGTTGACAGACTCTTTCCACTCCTTTGTAGACCGGTCATCAGATACAGGCTGCTCTGGGAAGCTGGCATGAGCTTGGGCAAGATGGCTACCTTCAGAAAGAGCGCAGTGGAAGGGCCATCTGCTAGCAACACGCCATGAAGCCCACAGAATAAGCTCTTCAGTCCTGAAAGGGGATCTGGGCAACAGGACGCAGTGTCCCTGCTCTGCCCTATACCCACAGAGTATACTCCACTCCTTTGCCTGACTTGCAAGGCCCATCACCACCTAGCCCCTGCTGCATCTCCAACCCATCTCCCTCCACTCCGCAATGCCTAAGCCAGATACACTCAGCTTCTCAGGGCATTCTTTTTTTTTTTTTTTTTTTTTAATTTGACAGAGACAGAGATCACAAGTAGGCAGAAAGGCAGGAGGAAGCAGGCTCCCTGCCGAGCAGAAAGCTTGACACAGCCCTCGATCCCAGGACCCAAGACCATGACCCGAGCTGAAGGCAGATACTTTACCCACTGAGGCACCCAGGCGCCCTTCTCAGGGGATTCTTAAATGTGCTGCTACTTTCATGATTTGTGCATACACTTCCCGCTTACAAGGATGCCCTTACCTGCTATGTTAGGCTCCTCTGGCCCTGGTAACCAAACACCTCAAACTAAGTGCCTTAAAACAACATACATTATTTCCTCACAGTCCTGGAGGTCAGGGGTGTGACCTCGGTTCCACTAAGCCGAAGCAGAGGATGTCAGCAGGGCCGTGCTCCCTCAGAGAGCTCCAGCGAAGAATGCAGCTGTCTTTTCCAGCCTCTGGAGCTGCATTCTTCACATTCCTTGGCTGGCAGTTCCTTCCTCTGTCTTCAAAGCCAACTGTGAAGTAAATATGTTGCTTCATCACCTGCACTTCTCTGTTGTTACATCTGCCTTTGTCGCTGTCCTACAGGGGTACTTGTGACTGCACATGGGGCTCAACCAGACAATATGGGATACCCGCTCACACCTCTAAGGCTCTTCTGTCATAAAAGGTAATGTGCACAGGCTCCAGGGGTAAGGACCTGGATATCTTTCAGGGCCATGATTCCACCTACCACAACTGCCTTGACCCACTTCCCTCTCTTCAAGTCCCAGATCAAGCATCACCTCTTCTGAGAAACTTTCCCTGACATTCTCAGGTAGACTGAACTGGCACCCGTTTTTAATCCTCAGCCCTCTGTCCATGTCTCTATTCTCTCAGTTACCCTGTTACGCTGTAGTTCATTCTCGACATAGTGAACTCATTCACTCATGGAGCACCTCCTATGTGCCAGGCACTGTGCTTAATTCTGGGGGTTATAGCAGTGAACAAACAAATGGGACAAAGAGCCTGGCCCCGTCTAGCTTCTGTTCCAATGAAGACAGACAACTTAAAAAGTTAACATATATACTGTGTTAGAAAGAAACACACACACACACACACACACACACACACACACACACACACAGAAGCAAGAGCACGAGTGAGAACCAGGTATGGGAGTTTAGGAAAGTGACAGAGGAAGATGGAGATAGTTGCAATTTGAAATGGGTGGCCGAGGAAGACCTCCATGAAATGGTGACAGTTAAGTAAAGCCTTGAGGGAGATTTGGATGGATATCTGGCAGAAGAAGGGAGAGGGAAGTGCCAGCGCCAAGGTTCTGAGGCTAGAGTATGGCGTACGTGTTTGAGGAGGTGAGAAAGGAGCTCCTGGAGCATTTTGTGCAGAGGGGTCATGTGAGCTGACTTGTAACAGGATCCCTTTCCCAGGGCTGCCACGTAGAGCCACATGGGGTGGACAATCCACAGTCCAGTCGAGGGGGGCTCCTTCTACATTGAGTCCATGTACATACCTCATATGTAAAACACAGCAAGTGTAACGGCTCCTGGATGAGGGAAAATGAAGGAGATGAATGAAAAGGCTTTTATAATAATAATCCAAGCAATCTATCTACCACTAGGACTGTGGCTTCCCCAATGCCTAGAACAGCATCTGGAACATAGTGGGCAGACAAAGAATGAAATGCCTACGTTCTGTATCACAGGGTAAGGTAGTCTGGAGGACTCTCTTTGTATTCCCCAGATATTCAGTTGCTACTTCTTGAATTCATATTCTCAAGTGAAGTGGTAGACCCGATGATTTTTCAAATCTAAAATTCTCTCAACCCAACTGCCATCTGGGCTTCTCCACTATGTTGTTCCACTAACATCTCCAATTCTACATCTTTAAGCTGAAGTCATCCTTTTCTTTCCTCCCCACCTGAAACAACTTCCTCCCAGCTTTCCTCACCTGGTGATGGAGGCATCATTTTCCCACCTAGGTTTAAAATCTGTTATTTTAATCAACCTTGTCCAGGTCCAAGTCCTGGAACATCTCCTTTTTCAATTCCACTGCCCATCACCCAGTCCTGCCCTCGTTGTATTTCTCCTGGAGTGAGCAATGCCACTCATTCTCTATCTGCTACCAAGTTTCTGCTTCCTGCCATCCTTCCCCACTTTTGGGATGCTCTCATGTCCTTTACTCTACCTCCAGGGCCTACATCCAAGTTCAAGTCCTTCATGGTCCTTTGTAAGTCCTTATTGGCCCCATATCTCCATGATCCCATCCTCCTCAAGAATCCTCACACTTTGTAGTCTTGCATTTGGAAATATTTTGGGAGGAGGTATTGGGTAGGGTAAAGAATGCAAGCTTTGGAAGCAGTCAGTTGGGATTCAAATCCCAGCCACCTCCTAGTGTGGGATCTTGGGAATTCATTCATACCCTCTGGATCATAGTTTCTTCCTATTTAACCTTTTAAAAAAGACTAAAACTTTAAAAAGTCTATTTCATAAACTTGTGTGAGCATCCAAAGACAATGCTTACAAAGCACCTCATATGCATTAGGCACTCAGTAAATGCTAATCCTTCTTCCTTGCCTGCTTGACCCTTGCCCACAGTTCTGCTGCTTGCATTTGGCATTTTGATTACTTTCCCTACCACCTTATTCTATTCAGTTAAGTTCGTATTTACAAATATGTGTTAGTAAACACATTTATTTCAGGCAGTAAGAGCCCAGGTTAGAACACAAGATTTTGGGAAACCTTTTCTCAGTAATTACCTACTTAAGTGTGCATCAAATCATCTTACAATAGTCACGTCAATTTTTAAAAATTTATTTGGGGCACCTGGGTGGCTCAGTGGGTTAAAGCCTCTGCTTTCGGCTCAGGTCATGATCTCAAGGTCCTGGGATTGAGGCCCACATCGGGCTCTCGGCTCAGCGGGGACCCTGCTTCCTCCTCTCTCTCTGCCTGCCTCTCTGCCTACTTGTGATCTCTCTGTCAAATAAGTAAATAAAATATTTAAAAAAAAAAACATATAAAATTTATTTGGATATTTTCAAATACACAATAGACAAGAAAATTGTAATGAACCACCAGGTACCTGTTACCCTGTTCCAGTAATTGTCAATTCTTAGCCAGTCTTGGTTCATGTATCCCTTATTCTAAATTTTCATTTCCTAAGCATTTTTCTCCCAGAGCATTTTAAAGCAAATCTCAGACATCATATTGTTCTACTCATAAGTGATGTAGTAAGTTTCTACTAGGTAAGGACTAGTCTTCATTTGCTAGGACTACCATAACAAAATACCATAGATTCAGTGGCTTGAACAACAGAAATTTGGTTTTTAACGGTTCTGGAATCTAGAAATTCAAGATCAAGCATCAACAGGTTTGTTTTTTCCTGAGGCCTCCTCCTTGGCTTACGTACAGATGACCACCTTTCTGCTATAAAGCCCACGTGGCCCTTCCTCTGTGCCCATGCACTCACGGTGCCTCTTCCTCTTCTTATAAGGACATGAGGCCTATTGGATTAGAGCTCCACTCTTATGATCTCATTTAATCTTCATTATTTCCTTAAAGGCTCTGTCTCCAAATATGGATACACTGGGGGTTAGGGCTTTGACATTTAAATTTGTGGGGGAACACACTTCAGTCCATAACAAGACTTTTAAAAACACGATTATGGGGCTCCTGGGTGGCTCAGTTGGTTAAGCGACTGCCTTCGGCTCAGGGCATGATCCCAGAGATCCGGGATCGAGTCCCACATCGGGCTCCCCGCTCGGCGGGAAGCCTGCTTCTCCCTCTCTCACTCCCCCTGCTTGTGTTCCCTCTCTAGCTGTGTTTCTCTCTGTCAAATAAATAAATAAAATCTTTAAAAAAAAAAACACGATTATAACATCATTATCATACCTAAAAAATAATAATAATTGTTTACTATTATCTAATATCCTGTCCATGTCCAAACGTTCCTAGTTGTCCCCAAAACATTTAAGGTTCAGAAAGTGGCATTGTTTTGGAAATACAGAGTCCCAGGTCCCACTCTGGAGTTGGGAATTAGCTTTCACCCAGCTGCATCTCCAGAGGGCAGCCTCTGTGGAGTCAGGATAACTTTTTACTGTTATTTTACCCCGGTGGAAGTTTGACCATAAGTGTTTTCATCAAAATCACACCAACATTGGTAGATTTCTACCAAGAAAATAATTTCTAGAGTAAGTATCTTCTTTAATGAAGTATAGTTGATGTACAAAATCCTATTAGTTTCAAATGTAAAACATAGTGATCAACAGTTAGATACATTACACAGTGCTCCACATTGTAAGTGTGGTCACCATCTGTCACCATGCAATGCTATTGCAATATTATTGACCATATTCCCAATGCTGTGCATTCTTGGGACTTATTTATTTTATAAATTTGTACCTCTTAATCCCCTCCACCTATTTTACCACTCCTCAACCTCTTTCCTCTCTGACAACCACCAGTTCGTTCTGTGTATTTACAAGTCTGTTTTTTGGTTTATTTATTTGTTTTATTTCTTAAATTCCACATATGAAAGAAATTGTATGATATTTGTCTGTCTCTGTCAGACTATTTCACTTACCATAATATCCTCCAGGTTCATTCATCCACATTGTCACAAATGGCAAGATTCCTTTTCTTTTTTAATGGCTGAGTAATATTCCATTGTATATACATATATATGACATCCTTATTTATTCATCTGTCAATGACACTTGGGCATAGTGTCCCATAGTTGCCCCATAGTTGGGCTATTGTAAATAATGCTACAATAAACATATGGTTGCATGAATCTTTTTGAATTAGTGTTTTTGTTTTCTTTGGGTAAATATCCAGAAGTACAATTACAGGATCTTGTGGTATTTCTATTTTTAACTTTGATGGACCTCATACTGTTTCCATAGTGGCTGCACCAATCTATGTTCCTATCAACTGTGCATGAGGGTTCTCAGAACAAGTATCATTAAGTAATAAAATTCAGTGATCAATTTTCCCTAGAGCATAATTTGTTTCCAGTTTTACCACCTTTATTATAGTTTATAGGAATTATTTTCATCAACTTTAATTCTTTTTCCATGTAAATGATACAAGATCTGAGTCATTATCAGGTTTTCATCCATGTCAAATTTTATCAATTACAACATCTGTATTTGTGAGTTTCATTTTCTGGCCATTATTTCTACCAAGTCCATTTTTTCCCAGTCAGATTTGAAGATCTACTTTCTTTTTAAGATTTTATTTGTTTATTTGAGAGAGAGACAGACAGAGATAACAAGAAGAGAGCATGAGCAGGGAGGAGAGGGAGAAGCAGGCTCCCATCAAGCAGGGAGCCCAACATGGCGCTTGATCCCAGGATCCTGGGGTCATAACCCGAGCCAAAAGCAGACACCCAACCAACTGAACCATCCAGGTGCTCCTAGAAGTCTACATTTTTGTCAAGATTTGATTCTTTGGACCATTTTTCATCAATAATCATTTTTCCCCCGTATGCAGTTTTAGCTTCTGTTACTCCTATTTTGTGTTGGTTATTTCCATCAAGAATATTCATTATTACTCTGATAATAGACTGAGAGCTTAGATTTATTTCTTTATTTTTTCCATGAAAAAACATTATGTATCTGAGACATAGCAAAGGAGATAAAGTGTAGGGGTCAGAAGACGTGGAAAAGAGACAATAAGGAAGATGGAGACAGATTGAGACAGAAGCGGCAGCTATCTTGTGATAGTGTTTGCAGGCTTTCCAAGGGGTCAAGAGGGGTCTTGAGACTGAAAATAGTATGGTGGTTGCAAAATGGTCTTTGAGCATGAGCTGGGCAAATGGTGCCTGGACTTTTAAATCCTAGGAAGTTAAGCACACAGTGTCACTCACCCCACCAGCTGACCCTTTATGGATCTACAGAGTTCCTTCCTGTCCTTACCTGGGGATTGAATTTCAGTCCTCTGCTCTTCTTGAACTTCAGATGGACTCTAGCCTCCCCCAAATCTCTGTTCCTTCCTTTCCCTTGCCCATTAAGTGCCTTCAGCATGGGTGACCTCCCATTTGGTTTTATCAGTGCCTCGCACAGTGCCCTGCATGCAGTGGATGTCCAATAATTACCTGGTACTGGTTTATCTTAGACTGTCACCCTATGACTTAAACTCCCATAAGTTCAGCCACTGTTAACAAATCCAAACACATCTGACTCGACCTACCACTTCCTGGGGCGTAAGTGGGTGGATGAAGCCAGATTAGGCAATTCTGAAGGGTTGGGGGGCCTCTCAATCTGTCTGCAGAAGTGAAGCTTGAAAAGTTTTATTTTTTGCCGACGTTCCCTAGCAAATGCCTGCTGCACACCCACACACTTAGCCAGCAAGAAGAGAAGAGCTGCTGCAAGAATCATTCCCTCTGGGACCAATCGTCACAGGAGCAGCCCTCCCTGAAGCTTCCTCCAGCCAGGGGTGGGGGGCCAGTCCCCCTGGCCCAGTCCCCCAACTGCCATTAGCAGAAGCTCAGAAGGGGGAGGTATTTAGAGGAGGTGCTGGGATGGGCTACACATGGCAGCCCCTCGTGGAAGAGTGAGGTCCTGGGGGGTGACCTTGTGGAGGCCAGGAGGAGGGACACAGCGTCCAAGCCAACAAAGAGATAAGTAGATAAGGAGAGGAATACAGGGCTAAGTTTTTGCCAATTTTTTAAACAGCTCAAAATGGCAGCACCCATAATGTAAACTGTGCAATTATAGCGTTAAAACCTGAGGATTAAGGAAAGAAAACAGAAAGAACAAGAGGTCTCTGGGCCTTTAAGGGCATGGGAGAAACAAGACAGTTGTGGGCTAGACTTGATGTTTCTCAGACTTGGGTACAGCTTGGGATCATCTAGGGAGCTTTAAAGAGACTGAGGCCTGGGCCTCACCCCCAGAGACTTAGTTAACTGGTCTGGGGTGGGTTCTGGGCATCTAGATTTTTTAAAATCTCCCCAAGGGGTTCTAATGTACAGCCAGCTGAGACCAACTGCGCTAGACTGAAGACAGAGAGGAAATATGATCTGTCGTGTCTTCTGTCGCCCAGCAATGAAAGATAGAAGGATGTTGGGCCAGACCCCCACCCCCGGCATCTGTGGCAGCCCATGTGGCTCAGTGGGAGAGCTACGAGTGTGTATTTCAAGGTCTGGGTTCTGGTTTGGGAGTGACTACTAGCCACGGTGTGACCTTGGATGATGGGGTCACTGACCAGAGAAGACCTGAGCGAATTTTGGGTGGGCTGGTCACTTCTCCCTGCCTGCAGTTCCTCCACACATCTCCAGCTCTGAAACATTCCAAATCTCTACTTTCATTAAAATAGCCCAATCACTTCTAGTTCAACAGATTTTTTTTTCATGAATTATTCAAAGTTGGAAGTTGAATGTTGAAAATAACATGTTCGAGTTGTCCTCATTAGGAAGCTTTTAGCTGTGGATCTCCTGTCTTCCACTATATTTACAAAGCCTGGTCTCTGCAGAGTTGGGGGGATGAACACAGTCAATCATTTACAGAGTCTCTAGAGAAAGCCACGTGGGAATAAAGTAAGTAATAAAACCCACACAATAAACAGACGGTGCAACCAAGGGACCAAGAGTTCACAGCCTTCTCTAAGCTTCTCAGCCTCACTGGGTTTCCGTTTCAGTTACATCCATGAGTATATCTTTCATGCTTACCTTGTAAAAGAGGAATTAGGCAGATGACTCTTGCCCTTGGAAGACCCCTGATGTGGGGGATTTGGCAGATGCACAAATAGCCGTAAGTAAGGGAATATGAACAAGTGGCAGAATGTGGTATAGGCTTTTAACTTCTGACTTTCTCCTTGATTCTTAACCATGAAGCAGGAGATCCGGAATAAGCAGAAGGTAGGACCACGTGATGACACCCCTCGGAGGGGCCCAGAATCTCTGCCTGTGGGACACCATGACATCATCACAGATGTGGCCACCTTCCAGACCACACAGGGCTTCATTGTAACTGCATCTAGAGATGGAGTTCCTAAGGTGAAGGAATGAAAACCTAGTGATCTGCATACTTTGTAATAAAGTTATAAATACATTGTAACTCTAGAGGAAAGGTATCTTTAGAGAACAGAAGTGAGATCAGATTCGTTTGCTTAGTTTTCAAGATCATTTTTCTTATTAGTGCCTCATGATTAAACAAACCCCACTCAGAGCGGTGGAGAAAGTTCTACCTGGTGACCGTGCTCATGCATCTCTCTGCAACAATCAGCAGACAGTAACATCTGGAATGTATACAGCATATGGCAAGGAAGTGAGGGAATTAAAATGCTAAGACACGGGGCACCTGGGTGGCTCAGTCAGTAAGTGGCTGCCTTCGGCTCAGGTCGTGATCCTGGAGTCCAGGAATTGAGATCCACATGGGGGGGGGGGGTCCCTGCTCAGCAGGAAGCCTGCTTCTCCCTCTCCCACTCCTCCTGCTTGTGTTGCCTCTCTAGCTGTGCCTCTCTCTGCCAAATAAATAAATAAAATCTTTTTAAAAAATGCTAAACATTTCTGCTATCATTTTACTTTGCATTGGAAAAGATGGTCGTAAGCTGTTACAATGTAAACCAGTAATTCACAACCTCTGGGGTGGATGTGAATCGTGTGTAAGCTTGGCTAAAACACTGATCAGAGTAACCGCCCCAGGGTTTCTGATTCAGGAGGCCTGGGCCTGAGCCAGAATATTTGCATTTCTAACAATTTCCCAGATGATGTTGCTGATTAGGGACAACACTTTGAGAACCACTGATAGAGATACCTAATTTCACTATTCAAAATGCTGTGCAAAGCAGCAAATACAATGCATCTGAGGACTCTCAGTGCTGTTCTTCTTCCACTCTACTGTATGATCTCTCTTGTCTATTCATGTCCTGACTTCGATCTCATAACCTATAGCACAGATCTATAGTTGAGCAGCTATAGAAAAATGTGTCCCTTCTTGGCCACCATCATCTTAAATTACTATTGGCCTATAGTGCTATTATAAAATCTGAAATTTGACTCATCAGTGCAGATCATTTTCTCCTCCAATATTTTCACGAATGAATGAGATGATTTTTTTAAAAAGATTTTATTTATTTATTTGACAGAGAGAAACACAGCCAGAGAGGGAACACAAGCAGAGGGACTGAGAGAGGGAGAAGCAGGCCTCCTGCTGAGCAGGGAGCCCGATGTGGGACTCGATCTAAGAAGCGTAAAAAATAAAACTGGGACCATTATGCCTTATACCCCTAGCAGCCACCTGACTTCTGTACAACTGCTTGCTAGACCCTGGGAAAGTGGAAAAACCCTAGCAGCCCCGCCCCCCCATAGCCACCCTATAACCACAAGGACTCTTCCCATGCCTTCAGATCTAAGAACGAGAGATAATGGCCATCTGGCTCCGGGAATATGGCTACAAGAGCACTCCCTGAGCCCGGCTATCTAGCCCCAGGAATGTGGCTACATGATCACTCCCGGAGCCTCCTACCCGACCATGGGGCATCTTGGGGTTTGCTGGGCTGGGGGGCCAAGGCCAGTTGTAAGGCAACCAGTAAACTAGGGAGAATGTCAACCAATCATGTGCTTATAACTGGGCAAACTCTGTAACTTGTTTGCCCTTCCCTATAAAAGCTGCGCTAAAAGTATGCTCAGGGTCTCTGAGTGTGACCGGTAACATCCGCATGGAGGCCCAGGTTCGAACCTGACAATAAACGACCCTTGCCACTTGGCTTTGACTCTGGTCTCCGGTGGTCTTTTTCGGGGGTCTCGTGACTTGGGTACAACAGATCCCGGGTCTCCAGGATCAAGACCTGAGCCGAAGGCAGTCGCTTAACCAACTGAGCCACCCAGGCGCCCCGAATGAGATGATTTTTAAGAACTTGCCCCAGGCTGGAGTCCCATGATTTTATGAAACAATGATTTTAAGGAGCACTGTCCATTTGTTTTGGAAGAAGGAGGAAAATCACTTGTATACATGTCCATTTACGGATGCATGGAGTCTCATTTAATTCTCCTGTAGCCGTTCGAGTTGATGGCCATCTTCAAGCTAGAGACATGGCAGTTCAGAGAGTTTAGTAACCTCTGCATCACCGGGCTAATGAGTAATGGAATCAGTTCTGACCTCCGAGCGGTCCTTACTGTGTCCAGCACACTGCAGGTTTTTCGCTGCAGAGGCAGAGAATGATGTCGGGGAAATGCTTCCTCCCACGGGCTTATGCTTCCCAACACCATGCCACCCGGGTGTTTGCACCCAGGAGGGAGGCTTTGGTACCAGTCCCCCCTTGTTTATAGATCTGGAATCCCACACACATGGAAAGTGAATATGGGGCCAAGAGGGAGGGCGGAGGGCTAGGCCAAGCTCCGATGGCACAACTGTCAACACAGCAAAAATACAGGGAACGGCAAAAACATTTCAAAAATACAACCACAGCCATTTTCTTCTTGCTAGAGCCAGTAGCTTTTGACCCTTGATTTGAATGGGCTTTTATTTTCCTTACCAAAAAAAAAAAAAAAAAAAAAAAAAAAAAGGCTGTTCTATTTGTAGCTCTCCTAATGACAGCGTTTACAGGGATGACAGGAGGAGATCTCTCTGTGACACAGGCGGATCTTGCCAATCTTAACGTCAAGTAATGCAAAATCACAGGCTGGAGTGACACTCAGAGAGGAAAACAGATCTTCCCGAATCTGAACATCAGTGAGATTACCGCTACCACTTACCGAGAGTCCATTAGGGGCCATCTAGTCTTACATAAGGACTCTTCAAATTATTTGTAATCAGAAAGCCCAGCTCAGCCAGTCCCAAAGGCTACTAGAAACTGAATCAAGGGACTTGTTGGAGAACTGAAGCCAGGAGCATGAGCAGCAGGTGCTGAAGAGTTGTTTAACTGAGAGCCTACCCTGGGAAGGAGCCCACATGAGGGCCATGGACAGATTCCAGGCTATGAAGCCAGGTTTTGCTGGGAGGGGAGGGGCTGTGCTGCAGCCCAGTGTTTCTCAAACTTGCATGTGCTTACGAATCACCTTGAGATTCTGTTAAATGACGATTCTGATTCGGTAGGTCTGGTGTGGGCCTGAGATTCTGCATTTCTACCCAGCTCTCAGCTGATACCCACACTGCCCACGCACAGACCACACTCCAATAGCAAGAGTCTAGAGAACGTTCCATGTTGAGTCTTGAGTTCTCTTATGGGAATCAATTTTCAGATCCAAAGCCCATGTTTACTCTTTTCTAAAAGCTACCTAAGAAAGAGTAAGGTCAAAGTTGTATGTTCCCCTTTTGAAATGGACTTCTTCCTGGCTTAGGGAGCAAAGGCTCTCCTCTCTTCCATCTCAGATCTTAGGGGGTCCATTGCCTCAGGGTGCAAAACCATGAGGTTCCCTAGTAAAGTAACAATGTGAAACAAACATCTTTATTATTGCTGAGAAAGTGACTAATTCTAATAACTGGTTACAAATATTTTCACAGGTCAAATGTCATTGATTCATTGCTCTCAACAAAATTGAAGGAGATGTGAATTATCCACTGAGAGTTTTTTAAAAATAATTTTGAGAAAAAAATCATTAAGTGATTTTTGAGCATCTAACTCAAAACGAATTCAAAGAATTAAACGACATTTCTATAACAAAACTTGCAATCCCACTGCTAAAATATGAACACGATGTCTCAGCATTGTGAAGAAAAAGAAAAAAATAGGGTAAGTATTGATGCTGGATTCTATTCCTTTTTAGCAATAAGTAGTCAACTTGGCTATATTACTTAATTGCTTTTTTAAAACAGAGCAACGTAAAGAAAAAGTATGTATGACATGAAGAGATCTGTTTCCAAAAACACGTTTTGTTTAAAACAACAATTACCAAAACTCATTTATGTTGTTTCCATCAATTGTGTACCAATAATCACTGTAGGACTCAATCCAGAAGGAATGTTTTAACACTTATAGATAACATTTCACCAGGTTATCCCATCTCCTGCTCAAATTATATAATTATATATAATTTTGTTATAGAAATAATTATATATTATATATAATTTTGTTATAGAAAAATATGACACAATTATGTTTTATAAGGATAAAGGAATGGAAAGATGAATCAAAGAGAAGAAAGAACAATGCAATATTTAAGAACATCTAGGGTCGCCTGGGTGGCTCCTCAGTTAAGCATCTTTCTTCCACTCAAGTCATGATCTGTCCCAGAGTCCTAGAATCAAGCCCCTGTTGGGTTCCCTGCTCAGTGGGGATCCTGCTTCTCCCTTTCCCTTTGCTATCCCCCTGCTTATACCTCTCTCTCTGTGTCAAATAAGTAAATAAAATCTTTTTTTAAAAGTTGTTCTTGTATTTCTAAAAGGACACTGATATCAAATCACACAGCATACAGATTCTATTGGAAGCATTTTAAAAAATTATATATATATATATATATTTTAAATGTCAATACTTTGAGTTTGTCCTTGTCTGTTCTTATTGGATATTACACAGCAAATTACTAAAGAATATAGAATATAGTAATTGGAAACATTTTTTAAATTGTGTAAGAGGCTTGTTTTAAAATGTCAGCATTCATAATAGATTATCGCATATTCTCCAACTACTTAAATTTATGTTAAAAATTTTTAATGTAAACAGAAATTATGAACTATACATAGCTTTGCGGATTTTTTTTTAAGAAGTTCATAGCAAAACAAACAAAAAGTTTGAAGACCACATGTCTGAAAGCTTTTCCTCTGACCTTTAAGTAACCGCAAGTCTTACCAGGAGGCGGAGTCGTCTTGTCTGTGATGCGGCCTTCTCTGACCTCTCAGGTAAACAGAGCAAACTACTTGTGACGGTGGGCCCCCAGGTCTGCCCGAGACCCGATTTCAACCGCACACCATCATCCTGCAGTGTGATCACCTCAAAGTCTTCTCCTTGTCATCTCCAGCAGCTTCCTGGCCCTGGTATAAAGGCAGAACTCAGAGCTGGAGGGCAATGGAGGATGGCTGAATTCATGCATACATGAATAGATTCCGGACTCTGTAGCCAGACATTCTAGATTATTTAGGATAAAATCACTTGTTTTTAGAGTTAAAAACAACAGCTCCTCAAGACGTTGCTCTCTTGGGGCAGCTGGGTGACTGAGTCATTAAGCGTCTACCTTCGGCTCAGGTCATGATCCTGGAGTCCCAGGATGGAGCCCCACATCGGGCTCCCTGCTCGGCAGGAAGCCTGCTTCTCCCTCTCTCACTCCCCCTGCTGTGTTCCCTCTCTAGCTTTGTTTCTCTCTGTCAAATAAATTTTTAAAAATCTCTTTAAAAAAAAAAAAAAGACCCTGCTCTCTATATAACAGCATTTCACCAGCTTATCGCATCTCCTGCTCATATCATACAGTGAAGGGTACACCTGACTGGGAGGAGTCAAAGCAGTTCCTCAGCATTTAGGAGGAGGTTTTTGGTATCTTGGTTTTGCTGATCCATTTTTTTGTTTTGTTTTGTTTACTATTTATTTATTTATTTAGAGTTGTTTACTTTTTTTTTTTTTAAAGATTTTACTTATTTAACAGAGAGAAACACAGTCAGAGAGGGAACACAAGCAGGGGGAGTGAGAGAGGGAGAAGCAGGCTTCCTGTCGAGCAGGGAGCCCGATGTGGGACTTGATCCCAGATATCCGGGGTCATGACCTGAGCCGAAGGCAGTCGCTCAACCAACTGAGCCACCCAGGCGCTCCTAGAGTTGTTTACTATTTAAATAACTGTATTCAAATTATGGGTTATTTATTTGTTTGATTTTTGTTTTCTTTTTTGGCAGTGGGGAGAGAGGAGCAATGGGGAATGTTGATAGAGAGGATAAAAGAGAATATAGATTGGTTTCTCCAAAAGATAGTACTTCCCTGAGTTATTTAATACATAGCCGTCCATTCTAGTCATCTTCTCCTTTCTTATATTCATTTTTCTTCCTTATTTCATACTGACAAAAATGTGTAAGTTTGGGCGCCTGGGTGGCTTAGTTTCTAAGTGTCTGCCTTCGGCTCAGGTCATGATCCCAGGCTCCTGGGATCAAGCCCCACATCAGGCTCCCTGCTCCACGGGAAGCCTGCTTTTCCTCTACCACTCCCCCTGCTTGTGTTCCCTCTCCAAGCTGTCTCTCTCTCTCTCTCTGTGTCAAATAAATAAATAAAATCTTAAAAAACATATAAGTTATTAGTTATAATAATAAATGAATTTCCATGGATCTACCACACTGTTCAAGAAAGAGAACATTAGGGGCACCTGGGTGGCTCAGTTGGTTAAGCAACTGCCTTCGGCTCAGGTCATGATCCCAGAGACCCGGGATCGAGCCCCGCATCGGGCTCCCTGCTCGTCAGGGAGCCTGCTTCTCCCTCTCTCACTCTCCCTGCTTGTGTTCCCTCTCTGGCTGTGTTTCTCTCTGTCAAATAAATAAAATCTTAAAAAAAAAAAAAAAAAGAAAGAGAACATTATTAGTTCTAAGTCCTTTCTGTGCCCCATCTTTGTGCAATTCTCCTGACTTCTCCTAAAAGTAAGTGCTGCTCTAAATTTTGGGTATATCATCTCATCACTTTTTAAAAAATAGATTCTCACACATGTCTTAACAATATATGATTTGGTTTTGCCTCTTTTTGCACTTTCTATGTTATCATATTACATATATTCTTCTACAATGTGATTTTTTTCACTTGACATTTTGTTTGAAAAAAGCATCCATATTGATGATGTACATAGCCGAAGTTCATTAATTTTCATTGCAGCAAGGTATTCATTGTACAAGTATGGTAAAATGATCCATTCTATTCATAGCCATTTAAATTGAATTTTGTTTTTGCTACAAAAGAAATGCAGCTGTGGTACATATTTGTAAATGCATTGATTGCACACTTGTAAGAGTTGGAATTCTGAGGAATTCCTAAGAATTTCTGGGTTACAGAACATTTTATGTGTATGTTAAACTTGACTAGATAATGCCAAATTATTTCTAAAAGTTGTTGGAGTAATTTATACACTCACAAGCACTGTATAAGACTTTATGTTAACCCATACTTTCACCAGCATGTTTTAAAAAGGTTTTATCAATTTTGAAGCTATAAAATGTTCTCGCATTCTGGTTTAACTTGTATTTCCCTAATTATACATGATGCAGCATGTTTGCCTGCTTATTGGACATTCATGGTTTCTCTTCTGTTAAATGCTTTTCTATGCCTTTTGTCCATTTCCAATAGGGTTTTTGCCTCTTATTGATTTTCAAAATATGTGTGTATTATACATGTGTGTTCAAAAACATAGGTGTTATATATATTATACAACATACATTTTTTCTGGATAGAATTTCTTGTCAGTTATATTTTGCAAATTTCTTTTCTCAGATTAAAACTTGTCTTTCACATTGTTCTGCCATCTTTTGATAATCAGAATTTTAATTGATAATTTTAATGGAGCAGAGTTTGACAATAATTTCCTTGCACTTTTTGCTCTCTATTTAGAAAATTCTTTCCTGTGTTGAGATCAAACAAATATTCTCCTATATTTTCTTCAAAAAGGTTTGAAGTTTTCCTTTTCACACCCAATTCTTTGATTTACCTAGAACTGACTATTATGCACAGTGTGAGAGAGGAACCAAAAATTTTTGCCCATAAGTATATCTAATTTCCCCTACACCAACTATTGTGTGGTCCATACCTTCCTCACCAATCTGCAGTAGCAGATCTACTGTATTAAACATTTCTATCCAGGTATGGGGCAGTTTGTGGGATCTACATTGTTGCATTGGTTTCAGTTTTTAGAATCCCATTTGGTATAGCTTCTTTCCAATTGTACTTCAATCAATATAGAGAAGTCACACCATTACCCTTATCTTGGCTAAGGGTTTTGGGGGATATCTGGGAACTACCTATATCTGTATCTAACTCATGGCACTGTTGTAAAGTGATCAAACAGGATATGATATATACAATACTTAATAAAATAACTGGCCCAGAGGGTAAGCCTCCAGTAAACCGTAATTAACATTACCATGCTGATTTATAGGGCCCATAATTTACTTTCCTTAGTGTCACAATGGCTACATTCCTCAAGAAAATAAATTATCGGAGGATCTTCAGGGAGGGACTAGGCCATGTAACATAAACTAATTAAAGGAAAAGAGGAATTATGTCACAAAAAAATATATGTGTGTTTCATAAGGAGAGGTAATAAAAGGAGAGGTGGGGTTTTTTTGCCAATGACAAGCCCAGGCCAGATCTGAGAGTGTTTGAAAATTTCATCAGGATTTGAATTTAAAGGGTGCCTGGGTTTTTCAGTCATTACATGTCTGCCTTCTTCTTGGGGTGTGATCCTGGAGTCCCAAGATCAAGCCCCGCATTGGGCTCCCTGCCCAGCGGGAAGCCTCCATCCTCGCTCACTCCCCCTGATTGTGTACCCTCTCTATTTGTGTTTCTCTCTGTCAAATAAATAAATAAAATCCCTTTTTTTTAGAAAAGATTTTTATTTGTCAGAGAGATAGAGAGTGCGCACAAGCAGGCAGAGAGGCAGGCAGAGGCAGAGGGAGAAGCAGGCTCCCTGCCAAGCAAGGAGCCCGATGCGGGACTCAATTCCAGGACCCTGAGATCATGACCTGAGCCGAAGGCAGCCACTTAACCAACTGAGCCACCCAGGTGTGCCTAAATAAACAAAATCTTTAAAAAAAGAAAAAAGATTTGAATTTAAGGCATCTTATAGGTTGGGATGGTATTACAATATGTCCACAAATTCCTTAACATTCCTCTCAAAAAGTGGAGCTACTTCTCCTCCCCTCTATTGTGGACTAGACTTAATGGTTTCTCTAACTGATAGATTGCAGTAGAAGTGATGTTTATGTGACTTCCAAGATTAGGCTCCAAGGTATATGGCTTCCTTCTTGCTCTCTTTTGAATCATTAACACTGGAGAAGTCAAGTGATGTGTTGTGAGACACTCAGGTAGCCTGAGGGAGAGGTCCATGTGGTGAGTGACCAAGACTCTCGCTGATCACGTATAAGAGGGAGCCTTCTTGGCAACGGATCGTCCAGCCCCAGTCAAGCCTTCAGATGACTGCAGCCCCACCAAAATCTTGACTGCTACCTCATGAGAGACCGTGAGCCGGAACCACTCAGCTAAGTGGTTTCCAAATTTCTAAGCCCCAGAAACTGCAAGATAATAAATGTTTGTTGTTTTCAACCACTAAGTTTTGAGTTAATCTATTATTCAGCAGTAAATAACTAATATGTGGGTCCTCCACAGGAATGAGGGGCTGATAAAAATACATTTTGAAATAAATATAAATACAAAATAAAAACAAACTTTAAAAAATAAATAACTAATTAGAGAATTGAAATTAAGAAAATAAAGAATAAATATCTAAAATGGAGAAGACAGTGATGGATGTGAGGAAATGACTTGAAGGTTGGATCTTGACAATGGCCAGGATGGATAGAGGCTTCCACAGTCCAGTGATATTTGTGCAAAAATAAAAGAGGTACTCTTCATTTGTTAATTGGCTTATTTTAATGAGGGGGAAAGATTAAGATGAAGGACAGTATTTTAATACATCATGTGTATTCATCTCTGTCATTGAATAGCACCATTTCCCAGATGAAGAAACTACAGTTCAGAGTTACATAACCAGTAAGTGGGGGCATCTGCCCAACTCCAGAGCCCGTATCCTTAAAATTTATGTTATACTGGAATCTCCTATGATACCATAGTCAGTTTTATTATAGAATATCTAATTTCCACTATCTGATTTCATAAACACTTACTGAACACCCACAGTGTAGGAATCTCACTACCCATATGATCCCAAATTAAATCTGTGCCAGTCCCTGCCCTTGAGTTGTACACAATCTCAAAATATACCTAGGGACGCCTGGGTGGCTCAGTTGGTTAAGCGACTGCCTTCGGCTCAGGGCATGATCCCGGAGACCCGGGATTGAGTCCCATATCCGGCTCCCTGCTCGGCAGGAAGCCTGCTTCTCCCTCTCTCACTCCCCCTGCTTGTGTTTCCTCTCTGGCTGTGTTTTTCTCTCTGTCAAATAAATAAAATTAAAATATATATATATATATTTATTTATAGGTTGGGATGGTATATATATATATAAAATAAAAATATAAAATAAAATGTATATATATAAATAAAGTCAAAATATAAAATAAAAAAAAAATATATATATATATATACCTAAAAACTGTGTGCTTCTGTCCACCTCTGTGGGCACACCCTACTCCGGGATACCATCATGCCTCACCAAGACCTCTACAAATAGCTTTCCCTGACTGGCTGCCCTGCTATCTTCCTGCCCTGCTCCCTCTGTTTAACACGTAACCAAAATGATCTCTTAATCATGCCATTCACCTGTTAACACCCACCAACAGCTTTCCATGGCAATCAGAAAAAAATCCCAGTCCCTCACCACAGCAGGCAAAACCCCACAGTCTAGTCCCTGCTTATCCCTAACACCCTCTTTCTTTCCCATTGGCCTCATTCTTCAGCCACACAGACCACTTCTCCAGTCCTCTGTCTTATAAGACCCCCTTCTTCCTGGAAAACTTGTCCTGCCCTTCCCATACTTCAGATCTCAGCTAAATGTCACCTCCTCAAGGGAGACTTTCCAGAACACACCTTCAGTTGCCCTCCCCCTTACTTCACCCACCTTTCTCTCTCAGAGTACATAATGGGTTTCCTTACAGCAACTATCACAATTTTATGAACCGATATATTTGCTTATTTTCTGTCTTTCTTACTGGAATATAAATCCCTTGAAGGCCAAAAACCATGTTTATCTGGATCACTCTCTTTTATGTTCAACCTAGTTCCCTGCCTGCATAGAGCGGATGCTGAATAACTAGTTATTGAATGAATCAGTCAGTCAGCTGAGAGGGGGAGAGAATCAACAAGCAATTACAATGCAGGTGTCAGTCATAATGGTTAGCATTTTTCAAATGCTCCTGATGAGCTGGGCTGTGCATCCATACATTAAAAATCTTGTTTTGTCGTGTTCCTTTATTGTTCCAAGTCCTTCACAAATACCATTTTCTTATTTCCATAAGAACTCTGCAGAACAAATACTATCATCTTCATTATTTCAGATCGGGAAGCTGAGGCTGTATATGATTTATAACACAGTTTAGAGAAGAGTACCAGACCAGAAAGTGGCAAACTCAAGATGTGAACAGTACAGCCCTGCAACAAAGACTATATCTTTGGGTGCCTGGGTGGCTCAGTGGGTTAAAGCCTCTGCCTTCAGCTCAGGTTATGATCTCGGGGTCCTGGGATCGAGGCCCACATCGGGCTCTCTGCTCAGCAGGGAGCCTGTTTCCTCCTCTCTCTCAGCCTGCCTCTCTGCCTACTTGTGCTCTCTCTGTCAAATAAATAAATAAAATCTTAAAAAAAAAAAGACTATATTTTTGCCTTATAGCACATCATGTCTGTAAAACTCGGCACCTTACAAAAACCATGGGCTAAGGTCAAATCCTTGTATCACTACCACCCTATTCTAACCAATAGATAAAGAACCAGCTATAACCAAAGGAAGTGCCAAGTGCTATTGAACTTCCTGCACTTACTTCATGAAATATAATGAGATATATTAATGCATTTACATATATGAAGTGCTTAGCATCGTGGCAGACACAAAATAATCACTCAACAAATGGTTATAACTAGGAGGCAGACTCTCAAAGTGGCAACGGCATGGAGTTTGGGGCCAGACTTACCCTGAATTTGAAACTCGTCTCTTCAGCTGACTAGTTATGTGACGTTGGGTTCGTTAGCTCACATCTCTGCATCTCCATATCTTCTTAGATTTGCTGTGAGATTAAATGCATTTCAAATGCTTAGCACAGTGCCTGGCACAAGGTGAACAGCTAACAATCAATGGTTTTCATTGTGTTGGCTGTTGAAGTATGACAGAGAAAGTCTTTAACTTTCCCTAGGGCAGCTGCCTGATGTTGGCACCTTGGCAACTCAGAGGGCCACACAAGCATGGAGCCCATCAACGCTACCCCATTTATTTGGCCGTGGGGCTGACCCCGTTTTCTTTCAGAATGTCTCCTGATAATATGGAGTATTTGCTTCTCCTGGAATTCTTAATTTGTGGTGATCTTTACCAAATGAAAAAAAAATTATAGATAAAGGGACACAAGAATTTTAATTGCAGAAAAAGGGAATATTGATTAATTTAATAATGCCATGTTTTTAGTGAAAAGGAATGTTGAAGCCAGAGAAAACTGACCTCTACTATGAGCTCCACCTAGCTGTGCATGCTTGGGTTAGTTAAGTAATCTTTCTGAGTCTCTGCTCCTTCATCTATAAAATGAATACAGTAAAACTTACTTGCTAGATTGTAACAGTTATTTGTATGTATGTGAGTCATACATGGGAGAGTGAATTGTGCGTAAACCATAGCAAATAAACATATTTGCTGATCCTAAGAGACTCAGACTCTAAGTTGAATACCAAAACTTAAAAAAAATAAAAAGTATCTTTCTTCATTATAGATTACTAGTGCAGGGATTACAAACTGGAAGTTTCATTTGGATCACATGACGATATTGAAGCATTTTGAATCAGTGGCCAACATTTAAATATTGGCAGATCTATTAACACTGTTGGATTACTTCCACCCTCTTTGAGACACATTTTCACTAGAAGTGTCAGTATGTATTGTAAATTAAATTAATAAATTAAACATTATGTTAATAATTCACTAATTTATAATGAAAAACATTGACAACTTTAGGAATCAGAACTCAAGTCTTCTCTCTCAGCACATTCTCTTTTAGGAGGAAATGCACATGGATGGCCAGATTATAGACAGAGAATTTGTTGGTGAAGAGGAAATCAGAACGAGGGGCATGTTCAACCATCCCAATGGCTAGTGACATCCATCTATAATGAGCTCAATCAGCCATAGCCTCCACTTGGAGGGAGCTCCAAGGGGCAGATGCTTGAGTCTTCTCTCTCTGATGGACAGCCCTGGAGAACACCATCAACTTTCAATTCTTTTGTACGCTTGATTCTCCTTCTTTGGTTAGGTTCCATGCAGATGTAGCTCAGTTCCAGTTCTCCTATCTAATAAAATTGGTAAGTGTAGCATGTTAGTAGAATGTCTTTTAAAAGTAAATTGGAAACACGGTCACTGGGAAAAAAATGAAGAAATTATAAAAAAAAGAATGCATTTAACATTTTATTCTAAAACATTTAAACGCACTTATGTGCCAATCTTTTGATTTAGGGCTAAGGCCTATTCTTTCACTTTCACCACATTTCTCTTGCACAACGCCCACCTATAAGGCATCATCTACAATTTCCTTATAGATTTCTTTGAAGTGGAGCAAGAACATAAAGACCCCTGTGAAATCACTTGAGAGCAGAATCCTAGATTTTTACAATTTCAATTTTCTCCTTCACATATCATTTAATGGCAACTTTAAGGAGTGCCTGGGTGGTTCAGTTGGTTAAGCAACTGCCTTCTTCTCAGGTCATGATCCCAGGCTCCTGGGATCAAGCTTTGCATCCGGCTCCCTGCTCAGTGGGGACCTGCTTCTCCTTCTCCTTCTGCTCATCCCCCAACTCTTGCGCTCTCTCTATCTCAAATAAATAAGAAAATAAATAATCTTTTTTTAAAAATGACAACTTGGGGTGCCTGGGTGGCTCAGTTAAGCATCTGGCTTCAGCTCAGGTCATGATCCCAGGATCCTGGGATCAAGTCCCGCTTTGGGGTCCTTGCTCTGTGGGGAGCCTGCTTCTCCCTCTCCCTCTGCTGCTCCTCCTGCTTGTGTTCTCTCTGTGTCTGTCTCTCTGTCAGATACATAAAAAATAAACTATTTTAAAGAAAGAAATAAAAATTAAAATTAAAAAATGGCAACTTTACTAAAAACAGCTTCATCACGTTTTTCACAGCTCCTAACTTAATTTTCATCAAAACAAGAACTCATCATTTTTTGCACTCATTGTTTCATCAATTGATATAATATTTTCTTAACTGTATAATTACAAAAAACACAAGTGACATAAACAGTTTTGGGAACAAACCCAACTGACTCTAGGAAAGCCTATAACATAATTGGTAGGCATACAACAGACTAGACTTCAGCTGGCAGTTTTCAGTGAGGTGTGGGTATCCATCAGTATGTCTTACAGAGAAAATAGCACTTCAATTTCTGGCTTCTGTAGCTGGTTGGATTTATGCTCTCTTAGATACAGTCACAACCCTCTCTTGCCTACCTGAGAACACACTCACTATTTGGCCACCCAATGAGTGATTAAGTCAGGGAGATTTCCATCTCATGTATCACGAGCTCATTTTGTAGCTCCAAGTTTGGAACTTACCTTGATATAGTCACTACCTGCTGCTTCCAGGATCTGTTGTAGGATCACATCAAGCTCTATCTCTGAAAAAATATTTTGTTAACTCAAAAGCTTTCATCTAGACACTGTCATTTGTTCTGTGTGTATTTATCACACCATCCTATTAGATTACGGGTTCCTTGAGGATAGGAACAAAATCATTCTATATAGATCATTCTATATAAAGAGTACTGACCACACAATGAGGACCAAGACTGCCTGTGGATTGGTTGTTTTTTTTTTTTTTCTTAAACATTTTATTTATTTCACAGAGAGAGAGAGAGATCACAAGTGGGCAGAGAGGCAGGCAGAGAGAGGAGGAAGCAGGCTCCCTGCCGAGCAGAGAGCCCGAAGCGGGCCTCGATCCCAGGACTCTGAGATCATGACCTGAGCTGAAGGCAGAGACTTTAACCCACTGAGCCACCCAGGCACCCTGGGGATTGGTTTTAAATGGATGTATGTAAATCTTCCTTGTTGTTCTTATCTGCCAGGTACAAATCCATCTTCTGGAAAGAAGATCCTGTCAATCCTGTCTGTCCTATAAGTATGGAAGCATTGTCAGTGATCAAGAAATAAGGAATTTTACAGGATCTTTTACTCCAGAAGGAATCAGCTGGTGGCAGCTCCTAGGAATTACCAGGGATGACAATGGAGATTGACAAGGAAGATGAGCAGGTAGTTTTGTCTGAAAGGAGCGGCACTTTCACATAAAAGCACAGCTCAATTTTTTTTGACATGTTTCTTTGCTCTTTCCTATGCTATAAAAAGTCTGTTTTTGCAGTTGTTGAATATATTTTTCTTTACAGGCAAAGTTCCTGTTTTTTCAGAAAAGATAACAACTTGCTGTTATTGCTTTATTTCTTCCTGGTCATTGGTAATATCTTTGTGGTGTTTCTTTTCCTTTTTCTGTTTTTTTTTTTCCTTGCTTTCCTATTTTTTCCCCCAAAGGTGTAAGTGGTGATAGAAGAATATAAAGAAGAATCTGTTACAGATAAAAGGCATCTGAGTTCTTGATGTCCCAAAGCCCAGAGCATGTCTTCTAGACTCCAGTATTCTATAACATTTGTCCTTAAACATTAACCTGCATCAGAATCTCCTGCAGGGTTTGTTACAACAGATTGCTGGACTCCACCTCCAGGGTTTCTGATTCAGTAGGTCTAGGATGAGGCTCCAAGAATTTATATTTCCAAAAGGTCTCCAACCGATGCTGACACTATACGTTTGGGACCATACATTGAACATCATTGCCCTAGCCCTAGAATGTTAGTTCAGCTACCACCTATAGAAACCCCTACAATGTGCCAGGCTCTGTGCTGGGGACACCAAGAGAGATGAGACTCATCTTGTGCCGTTGAGGAGCTTGTAGTCAAAGTGGGGCAAAAAACAGACATGTACATGAACTCATGTATTCACTGAGCGCAGTTAAGGGAATACAGCATCAGTGTTCGTTCTCTGGGCCTTCGTCTCCCTCCCCGCTCCCAGGGCTCTGATGGTACTACCTGGTAATATTGCTCTTTTTGACACTACCTCTTCCCTTCTCTAACTGGCTCCAGAAAATCACAGTTTAAAAAGAACCTTGGTTTCTTGAGGATTGGAAGACTAGGGCCAAATTCTTTTTATTAACATGTCAGTGTAGCTCCCTTCTGGGCCAAGAAGCACAGAGGGGCCTGGACACAGGTCAGCAGCACTTTGGTGTGGAAGGTGAAGTGGGCGTGTCAGAAATTATCCCCTTACCCAGTCTCTAACCCCCAAATCCTTATTTCCTCATATCCAAATGTCATCCTTAATTTAAATCTTGGCTTAGATGCCGTCATGTGTGAAGCCTTTCTTGGTCCCCCACCCTTCACTGTCTCACTGAACACCCCCCACCTCAGCCCCATGAACAGTTACAGCATGTTATTCTGACTTCTTCTGGGGAAGATGATTCCTCCTGTCTTTTAGAATAGCCCAGTCTTATCCCTATTGCTGACTGTGAATTCCATCTTTTCTCAGAATCCTCCACTGCCCAAGACACCATGCTTCACACAACATTCAACACACCTCAGAGAAATGAAGGATGAATAAACTGAGAACTCATGCTATAGAAATCACTTCTGTACCCAAACCCACAATGTGAAGCAAAAGAAAGTGGAAGAGAAACGGGGATAGAAAGAAATAGAACATGGAGTGGGTAAGCTGGCTGGTTCCAGAATTTGACCAGAAACTGGACTGAGGAGAATGTAGGCCTTGCCAGAGATTATGATTTCATGGAGGATCGCGAGACTGTCAGGATTCCCTCATCCGCTCAAGTGTTTGCTTAGTTTTTCCTTTCTTCTTTAGTGTTCCTCGTGTGGCCAGGACACCTTGGGCAACATCTGCTCTCACCCTGAATCCTCCTTGAAACAGAACACAGCATTAGATGTGTCCCTCAAAACAGACCACAATGCACTCACAGAAGAGAATTTATTGAAGATTTGGTGGAGGGAAAGGAAAGGAGATTGGTCTCACACACTACAAACCAAAGACTTCTTCAGTTCTGAAGGGGTATCTTGCTTCCCTTCAGAAACTTCTTCCAGTCATCTCCCTCATTATTCCCTGCTGTCTTCCCCAAACAGCCCCTAAAGCCATGTTTGCTCCCCAAGCACTTTGGGTCTTCCCAGTTGTAGTATTTCACTCTGCAAAATGGAAGCCTACTATTAGCCCACTGCAAACACCTACATCTGGGGGCCCCAGAACATCCCTCTTGCACACTCAGTCTACACCGACATATGAGCTCTTATTAGCCAAGCTCCACGCTGCTCCCCATTCAGTGATCATGCCCTTGGGGAGTCCCCTCCCGCACAAATTAAAATGGCATCAAAACCTCTGCTTTATTCTTTGACAATACCTGCTCCTAGAGCCTTGACCTGTGTGTAAGATGTCCAACTATCCTGAGGCCACAGGCTGGAAGTACCGCAGGAGAAATCTCAAGAGGCTTGGGGACTGTGTGAGGAGAGAATGAAAAGCCCAGCCAACCCTCAGCTGATCCAGCTGCAGCCTTTTGAGTCTCTCCAGCTGAGGGCCCAGATGTGGCATGGAACAGAGACAAACTCTGCCCAGATTGCAGATTCCTGAGAAATTCCTGTTGCATTAGGCCAGTAATTGTGGGGGTGGCAGGTTATATAGCAGTAGACAACAAGAATATCCTACTACTGAACCGCTAGCTCACTGGGCACTGGGAAGCCAGGAAGTCATTGTTTCTTGAGGCTGTTGACACAGGATACACCTTGGGAGATCCTACTGTTGTCCCATGAGCCCCAAGTCAGCTCCAGAGCCCCTAGACCGAAGACAGCTCTATCTCCCTGATTCTTCATAACACTCTTTGCCCCATCACCCCTCCTCCAACCTTCACTGGTCCTATGAAAAGTCGCACTCCCTGCTTAGAATCTCCGATGGGTTTCATGGCTCCCAGAAGAAAATCCAAACTTCTTATTCTCTTGTACAATTTAGCTCCTGCCTAAGGGTGCAACCTCATCTCGAGGACTCCCCTCCACACTCTCTCTGCCCACCACCTCCAACCCCACTGGCTTCCTTCAGTTCCTCCAACAGGCCAAACTTTCACTGCAGGGCCTTTGCCCTCACTGTTTCTTACCTAAATATTCTTTCCACACTGTTCTCAGGGGCGGTTCTTTTTGCTCATCTTCATTGATCTCTCTCAGTTTTAATGACACCTCTTCCACAGAGGCTTTTTTCTGGGTTACCCTCTAAACAAGAATCCCAGTATCTCAGTCCTTATTTTTGTTATAGCACCTATCTTCACTCCAAAAGACAATTTAAAATCTATCCATTGACCTACTTGCTTTTAGACAATCAGCCCCACTTGAATGTAAGCTCCAAGAGGTCAGAGACCAGATCCATCTTATTGATAACACCCAGGAGTGTGCCTCACTCATAACAGGTGCTTAATAGACATTTATGGGATGTTAATGCCAATATCTAGTCTTGCACCTGTATGCATGGAAGTTTTCATATATCCATCAGAATGTTTTTGCCAAGATTTCCTTTGCTTGTAAAGTCCTATGACTGTCAAACACTATAGATTGTATTTCTAGACACTACCGAGTCTAGAAGAAAAAGAATTTTCTAGTTCTTAAAAAACTAATGTTAGCTTTTAACATTCTATTATAGGCAATTTCAAACATACACAAAAAGAAGGAAAATAGTTTAATGCCCTCATGCAAATTCCACAACCAGCTTCAACAAATACCAACTGATAGCCAGTTGTGTTGCATTTATTCTATCTCCACTACCCCCCATATTATTTTGAGGAAAATCAGAGATATCACATCATTTTATCTGTAAATAGTTCAGGATGTATCAGAATACTCTTTTTTTTTTAAGATTTTATTTATTTATTTGACACAGAGAGAGATCACAAGTAGGCAGAGAGGTAGACAGAGAGAGAGGAGGAAACAGACTCCCTGCTGAGCAGAGAGCCCGATGCGGGCCTTGATCCCAGGACCCTGAGATCATGACCTGAGCCGAAGACAGGGGCTTTAACCCACTGACCCACCCAGGTGCCCAGAATACTCTTTCTTAAAGAAAAAACATAACTGCAATAAGCTGGTCACACCTAAAAATTACATAACATCATAAATTTCCAGTCAGTGTTCAAATTTCCAATTGTCTCATAAATGTCATAAATAGTGTAGTTATCTCTCTGTGTCTCTCTTTTTCTTCTTTCTAGTTTGTTTAAATCAGGATCCATATAAGGCCCACACATATGCTTGGCGGATGTGTCTTTTAAGTCTCTTTAATCTTAGAGTCCCCTTCTACCTCCATCTGTTTCTCTGTTTCTCTCTCTCTCTCTCTTCCTCTCCCTCTCTCTCTCTCTCTTTCTCTTATTGCAATTTATTTGTTGAAGAAAGCAGGGTGGTTGTCCTCTGGAGTTTCCTATGTATCAGTCTGCTTGGGCTGCCATACAAAATAGCCTGGACTAGGTGGCTTAAGTAACAGAAATTTATTTTCTGACAATTCTGGAGGCTATATGTCCAAGGTGAAGATGTTGGCAGAGTTGGTTTCTGGTGGGGTATCTCTTCCTAACTTGTAGGCAGCCAACTTTTCACTGTCTCCTCATATGATTTTTCCCTCTCCCTCTATGTACTTGGAGAAAGAGAGGAGTTTCTGATGTCTCTTTCTTTTCTTATAAAGATTACAGTTTTATTGGACTAGGTCTCCACCTTAATGATATCATTTCACCTTAATTACCTCCTTACATGCCTTTTCCTCCAATTTAGGCACATTTTGGGTTAGAACTTCAATATATAAATTTGAGGGGTGGGAGGAACATAATTCAGTCCAAAATGCACACAGTCTGGATTTGATCGATTGCATTCCCGTGGTTCTTATGTCCTCTGTATTTTCTGTATTTCTCTCTCTCTCTCTCTCTCTCTCTCTCTTTTTTAAAGATTTTATTTATTTATTTGACAGAGAGAAACACAGCCAGAGAGGAAACACAAGCAGGGGGAGTGAGAGAGAAAGAAGCAGGCTTCCCGCGGAGCAGGGAGCCTGATGTGGGACTCGATCACGGAACTCCAGGATCATGACCTGAGCCGAAGGCAGTCGCTTAACCAACTGAGCCACCCAGGTGCCCCTCTCTCTCTCTTTTTAGAGAAAGAAAGGAGGAGAAGGAGAGAAAGAAGGAGAGGGAGAAGCAGCAGACTCCCCACCAAGCAGGGAGCCTGATGTGGGACTCAGTTCCAGAACCCAGAGATCATGATCTGAGCTAAGGGCAGATCATGAGCAGAAGGAGAGAAAGGAGAGGGAGAAGCAGCAGACTCCCCACCAAGCAGGGAGCCTGATATGGGACTCAGTTCCAGAACCCAGAGATCATGATCTGAGCTAAGGGCAGACATGTAACCTACTGAGCCACCCAGGTGCCCCAATTTTCTGTATCTTGATAAGATGATTTCATAGTGGTACTGTATACCTCCACCTATAATATTAGTTTATATAACTGAAACCCATATTTATTTTTTTTAAAGATTTTTATTTATTTTGACAGAGAGAAACACAGCTAGAGAGAGACACAAGCAGGGGGAGTGAGAGAGGGTGGGTCAGTGGGTTAAAGCCCCTGTCTTCGGCTCAGGTCATGATCCCAGGGTCCTGGGATCAAGTTTCACATTGAGCTCCCTGCTCAGCGAGGAGTCTGTTTCTCCCTCTCCCTTTGCCTGCTTGTGCTTTCTCTCTCTTTCTCCCTGTATAAATAAATTAAAAAGAAGAAGGAGAAGGAGAAGAAAGGTTCAATCTTGGGCCCCACCCCAGACCTGTTGAATCCGAATCTGCATTGTAACATGATCCTCAGGTGATTCATAGGCTCATTAAATTGTGAGAAGCACTGTTTTAATCTTTCTGAACCTAATACTTATCTTGCAAGGTTACTGTGAGGAGTAAATGTATTTAAAGCACCTGGCGAGTCCTAGGTGCTAAATACATCATCATCTTTACTCAGCATCTGGCACTGTCATGCTTCTGTGCCCAGCTCCATCAGCCTGAGGCCTTCTCCTTGGCCTGGGCTTCTGAAAGTCAACCTTAACTTGCTGACTCAGACTCTGCCCCTGGGCCAGTGCCTCAGACTGACCTCAACTCTTTCCTTGGAGTCCCTGGCAGACTCGCTGGGGCCTGTTGCTATACTTCTAAGCACTCCCCGATGACCTAGACTGTCCTAGACTCTCCCTGCTCTCCCCAGCCCTCCCTCTCTTGGCCTGCCCCAAGCGACCAATGATTGATGGATACGAGGGTACAAAGGCCAGTTCCTTTGCTTCAAGGAGGGATAGCTGTGATGCAGAGTCCCCACAGCACTGACCAAGGCAGGAATTTACCAGAGACTACATCCCTGAGTGGCTCATTCCTCTGCCTCTCATGCTTCCCTCGCTCCTTTATCAGTTTCTTTCTAGGGCACCCCTCAGTAAACTGTGTGTGCCTAAAACTCTCTCTCAGGCTCTGCTTACTGGAAAATGGACCTGAAACAGTGCTCTGCGGGTGAGTGGCAGAACAAGATTTCTGTGTTCGGGATCCTGCGGGCTCACCAAACACCATTTTGACACCGGCCCAACATGAGCTACGCTAGCATCCCCTCTGCACTCCCATCAGCCCATGGAGGCCCCAGAGCCAACTGTAAGGGGGAGGGATAAGAACCTAGAGCTGTGTTGTCCAAAATGGTCGCCACTAGCTCCATGTGAGTGCTGAACACTTGAAATTGGGCTTATGCAACTGGAAAACTCAATAGTTAATTTCACTTAATTTTAATTAAAAAAATGGATACTTACTTCAATTATTAGAAAACCATTAAGCATGTTTGTAACAACTTGGGTATGCAAATCTACATTTTCTCAAGTTGTAAATTTTACGACATCTAGAATTCCAATGAAAATCCAGCATCCAAATTGAGAGGTGCTGAATGTATAAAAAATGTGCAGTGGGTTCCAAAGATGAAATATTTAAAAGATAACATAAGATATCATTGATCTTTTAATGCTGGCTATATGTTAAAATAATATTAACTTTGTTAAATAAAATATTAAACTTAGGGGCGCCTGGGTGGCTCAGTTGGTTAAGCGACTGCCTTCGGCTCAGGTCATGATCCCAGAGACCCGGGATCGAGTCCCACATCCTGCTCGTCTGGTAGCCTGCTTCTCCCTCTCTCACTCCCCCTGCTTGTGTTCCCTCTCTGGCTGTGTTTCTCTCTGTCAAATAAATAAAATCTTTAAAAAAAAATATTAAACTTAATTTTTCAAAATATGGCTGCTAAAAATTTTAAATTACATACATAATAAGAATATGCACTAATTACACATGTAATAAGAATTAATGTGAGGATCAGACAAAGCACTGGAGCCCAATTTGGAATGTGACCAAGATGGGACTTATAAATGCTGAGCCCCAGAGATGTTAAGATATCTCTGTTGCTCATATAGCCTCTCAAGAAACTCCCATGTCTCAAAAGCGGGGTTCCCCAGAAATAGACATTGAAATGAGGATGAATGTGCAAAGCAATTTGTTAAGAAAGTGCTCCCAGGAGAAGGTGGTGGGAAGTGGAGGACAGGATAGGACATAGGGAGAGCTCCGCATGTGTGCTATCAGCAGTCCTGCAGAGGCTACGCTCAGCCTGATACAGACGGCAAATTCTGGAGTATAAGTTTCACTTCAGAGGTTGCCCCAACTCAGGTGAGGGAGGCTGGTCTTCATAGCCCCCTATCAATCAGTCCTTTGTCCAAGGGCTCCTCAGCAGGGGACGAGATCTAGGAAAAAGTGTTACAGGTATAAAATACTGGAGGCAAAGCCTACTGAAGTCAGGGAAGGAGTGACTAGAACCAGTAAAGAAACATGAGGATTCTGGGGAGTACACCAACAGTGTGCACTGTACTCCATCATGGAAGGTCACAGCATACATCTCCTTCTGGCAACCTTTGAAGAGTGTAGCTGGATCAGCAGCCTTACTCTCTCTCTTCAACATGCTTGCTGGTTTTCAGAATGTTCTCTATAGAGTTTCCTCTTGGGTCACCATCAAGCCAGGAAAAGCCCAGCTGGTAAGGGCTCCATGCCCTCCACCTGGCTAAAAATGAAGAAATTCTACTTTTACTTGTATTACGTATTGGGCTTCCATATGTGCTTTTGCTTAACCATAGGTCTCTGCAGCTAAAAGAAAGGCTTGGGAACTACCATGATAGATGATGGTCAAAACAAGTGTATTAATTTTTTATCACTGCATGACAAATCAACAAAACTTAGAAGCTTAATATAATATATGCTTTCTTCTCATAGTCTCTGTAGGTCAGAAGTCCAGGCACAGCTAAGCTCAGAGTCTCATGAGGCTGCCATCCAGGTGTTGGCAGAGGCTGTGGTCTCATCAGAGGCTTGACTGGAGAAAGATCTGCTTCCAGGCTCATTCAAGTTGTTGGCAGAAGTGATTTCCTTGTAGTTGTAGAACTAAGGTCTTTTTTCTGTCAGTGGGGGTTACTATCAGCAAATACAGGCCACTCAAGTTTTCTTGCTATGTGACCCCCTTCATAGGCCCTCTTGTGGCATGGCATCTTACTCCCCCAAGGCCTACTGGAGTCTCTTCTGCATGTCAGCAAGACAGAGCTGTCTACGTACATAATAATATAATCATGAGAGTGACATCTAATAACCTAACTATAAGAGTGACACGCTTGCCATATTCTAGGGTGAATTCCTAGTCCCACACTCAAAGGGAGGAGATCCATAAAAATGGAACCATACTGGGATCTGTCTACCACAACAGGTATGAGGGGAAGAATGTTTCATTGGAGGCCTCTTGGTAAAGCCTTGCTGTATAGGAGAAAGCACTGCTACATTTCTAATTTTTCCATTTACACCGACTTGGCCCTAAGCAAGCAAGCAAGGTCTTTCCCATGCAGGCCCTGAGTGATTTTGACCTAGCCCCTTGCTTTCTGACCTCTCGTATCTGTGTGCGTTTTGACAACACATTTTGAACTGGTACCCAGACCACTGGTTCCCGTTGTTAGCTCCCCCTGGCTAGTCACATAGCCCTGTCTCTGCATTCCTACAGCTGTTGCCTGTAGTCCCACACCTAATAGTCTTTTTTCAGTTAATTTCCTGCCTCAGTTTTCATATATTTGATCAAAACTGTCACATAGGGAAAAAACTACAGCTCACAGGATCAAACAAAGTACATTATAATTATTAAATAAGCAAATCTTGGTTAAATTTCTTCAGATAAGAAGAAGCTATTTTAGATGAACCGTATGTGACTACCTTGATAAATCTAACATCATTTAGATTTTTAGTTTAGCCTTGTAGTAATTTTCAAAGAACATCTAGAGGATACCAGCTTTAGGGGATTTGTCAGCATTACTAAAAGTCACATCTTGCTGAAAGTTTGTTGAATTCAGAGCTCACATTGTATGTAAAACTTGAAGACTTTGATGCTTAATAGCTCCAATTTATTATCTCTCTAAGGTCTTAACACGTCATGGTATTTTATTTCACCAATGAAAACAGTTAATAGTAAACGTCAGGGAATGAAACTAAAACATGTTATTCATCAAGTATTATCAAACAAAAATAAAAACAAAAACAAAAAACAAAACCCTAAGAATCACCAGAGAAACAAAGGAATTTGAGAACTGAAGATCGTTTTGGAGACTGACCGATCAGGAATGGCAAACATTTAGCGTGGATGCCTCAACTTCCCCACTTGTTGTCCATAGCAAACCTCATCAACCCATCACTAGATTCTGCTGAGTGTGAGTAGAGTTTCGGAGTTCTCTGTTCTCAGAAACTTAACTGCTTTAGATAAGGCTCTTCAGTTACAAGTAATAGAAACCAACTTGAGCCACCCTGAGCAAATAAGGAGGAAATTCAGAGAAGCATACAAGGCTGTCCTAAAACGGTCAAGCACAAGAATGCAGCTAGGTCTCGGGATCCAGGAACCAGAAATGCAGCAGGACTCTGTCCCTTATCTCTGCATGTTTCTGCCTGCTTGTTTCATTTTTGCTCTCTGCAGTCAGGCTTTCTTGGCATCTCCAGTCTCCTCGAGATCACGCGGCCACTCCTAGCACCCATATTAGCTTCTTCCAAGTACAGCTTCCAACAGCAACTGTATCTGAATCTCAGCGTTGAATTACGGAGGGAGAAATTCTGACTTACTGTGCTTGGGTCAGGTGATCCCTGTCCCCCCACCCCCGCCCTGGTCCCATTAGCCCTAATCTAAAAGGAAGCAATACAGCTCAAAATGGCTATGTGGTGCCCGCTCCTTTGGAATGGGGAGCAGTTCTCAGAGAGGGCAGGGATGGCTCACCACCTGAACAGAAACTCAGAGATGTGTTCCATTACTATTATCAATCAACAGGCAGTGGCATTAAGAGATAAAATGTGAGCGCCTGGGTGGCTCAGTGGGTTAAAGCCTCTGCCTTGGGCTCAGGTCATGATCTCAGGGTGCTGGGATTGAAGCCCGCATCGGGCTCTCTGCTCAGCAGAGAGCCTGCTTCCTCCTCTCTCTCTGCCTGCCTCTCTGCCTACTTGTGATCTCTCTCTGTGTCAAATAAATAAATAAAATCTCTAAAAAAAAAAAAAGTTAAAAAAAAGAGATAAAACGCGTTTTATCCTTGACATCTAAATCAGGGTGGACCAACAGAACGTTTGTTGGTGATGGACATGTTCTATGTCTGTGATGTCAGATAGGGTAGCCACTCACCATGCTATGTGTTGTCATGTACTTGAAATGTGTCTGAGGAACTGAATTTTTTATCTTTTTTATTTTTTATTTAAATCGGTGTATATAGTAAAAAGCTACCTTATGAGGCAGTGTAGTTTAAAAATAAGGAAACTGAACTCCCTGACCACATAGCTAGTTAATAATGCAACTGGAAGTGAAAGCTTGTTCTCCTCTCTTAAATGTTTCCATCCTCCTCCTTATGATTGAGGAATCTGCATAAAGATTTTCCCAGATAACTCAAATTTGCCATTTTAAGTGTCCATACCTAACCATTCTTTGATGTAAAGCTTTCTGGGGTGTACTGCACACTTCCCTGCCTTGGAAAAAAGCTATGTGGCCGTAACTGTAGACTTTTCTTAATAATACAAAGTGTGAACCTCAGTTGTCATTCTGAGTAACAAAAATGAGGCCCTCAGAACAGGGCTTAGTGAGGCATACAGGGCTGTCTTCCCCACACTTAACATCTCTGCAGCTGGGAGTGATTTGCCTGTTTCCTCTCGCCTTGTCACATCTTGATGTGGTGGCTTCTGACAGCCCACCTCCCTTCACTAGCTCAGCAATGAATCGAGTATAGGAACTTGATCCATTAGCGAGCTTAATTTCACCCACAATTCTAAACCATTAGGCCTGGGGGAGTTTCACAACTGAGTCAGGTACATGGGGTTTTATAAAAAATATTCCATAATACCCAGTTTTCCCCTTACAGCTCTATAATGACATGAGTCTAATGAAAGCTGATTGAGGGAGAAATGGTATCCTGTTTTATTTTACTTTAACTGTGTCACTCTGGATAGGTCAATATTGCCATGTTTAGGGTACCAACGCAGGACAGGGTTGTGCACAAAATATTTTGAGAATTGAGATTGCAACTAGGTGTAGATTATTTTAGATGACTTTCTTGAACTCTTTTTCCATAGTGTATTTTCAGGTCATGGGATAGCAACAGTTTTACAGATCGTTTGAAAATATTAAAAAACCAAAATGAATTCTAAGAATACTAAAAGACATAATAATCCATTCAGTCCATATTCTCTGCTTATACAGCGGCTAGACTTCCAGTAATTGGATCTATCCAAAACATAGCTGAGAGCATGAAAGCCAGAAAGGGCTCAGAGCAAAGGGAATAGTTGTCACAAAGCCCATGCATTAGAGCCCCTGACCCCTAGCCAGGAGAAACAAAATACCCGATGGCCTTAAAGCGTCTCATGCTCTACTCCTGCAGCCCAGACTGAGGGTGCATGAGAAGGGTGGTTCAGAAGGAACACCAGGGGGCGCCTGGGTGGCTTAGCTGGTGAAGTGTCCTACTCTGGATTTCAGCTCAGGTCATGATCTCAGGGTCCTAGTACTGAGCCCCATGTCAGGCTCTGTGCTCATCGGGGAGCCTGCTTGAGGATTCTCTCTCCTTTTCTCTCCCTGTGCCCCTCCCCCCCCACAAATTTGACAGAGAGAGACAGAGGGGGAGAGGGAACACAAGCAGGGGGGAGTGGGAGAAGGAGAAGTAGGCTTTCCACTGAGCAGGGAGCCCAATATGGGGCTCAGTCCCAGGACCCTGGGATCATGACCTGAGCTGAAGGCAGACACTTAAAGACTGGGCCACCCAGGCACCCCTAAATAAATCAATCTTTAGAAGGAAATCTGGGCTTGGTTTTCTGGACCACCAAAAGCCAATATATGACTATGCATGCTGTTCACCATCTCTGGGGCGAATATAATCCATTTTTGAAAGACTTCCCTTACACAGTTAAAATTTGGGAGTTTTTGGATTTTTGTTTGGTTGGTGTTTTGTTTTTGTTTTTGTTTTTGTTTTTGTTTTTGGATGTCTGTGAGGGTAGCATTCAGTTATCTGAACAAATTGTTTATACAGAAGCACCACAGCCAGACAGGTGTTCTGCCTTTTTGCTTGGCCTCCTGAAACAGCTTGAGCATTTGCTCAAGGGAAGCACTCATTTTGCCAGTATGCTTCTTTACAAAATAACTTCCCTAACGCCATCATCGTTTCATTAGTTATTTATAGTCAAGTTTTGATTATCCACTAGGCAGGTTCCTGGCACGGTTTTCAGCCCCCTGTTTGCCTTTCTCACCTCCCACTGACATATACTTCTGCAGCTTGTAGCAACTTAGAACTTCCCCTGAGTCATAGCTCCTCTATCCCCTCAACCCCCCCTTCTCCCCACCCCCCAACCCCGGTGCCAGCTCCAGTCTACAAACCCAAACAACAGCTACCTACCTCTCCTCAGCCTCTCCCAAGAACCGGGCGAGGTTGCCAGAGAGGACTCTGGGACCCTCGGGCAACATGCAGAGAGCCCCAGAGCTTCTGTGAAGGCTGGAGAAGGGTCATGAACCAGTGCGGGGTGGAGCCCTCCAATAACTTCCCATCTCACTTCACAGCGTAGCATCATTTTGTTTGAAGTGTTCTGTATTCCCGAGACATGCGATGCACCCTCCCCTCCTCAAATTCCCCATGAGTATAAAAGTTGCGTTAGAGTAGTCTTTCTCTTCTATGGGCACTTTGGGCCTCAGTGAGAGTGGAACTGGCACATTTTTGTGCTGAGGGACAGTTTCCAGGTCTCTGGATTCCTAAGCCAGAGCTATTTCCAGGCTACCTTAGAACAGTGGTTCTCAACCTCCGAAGTCTGATGTCTCAGCTCCAGAGATTCTGATTTTAACTGGTCTGAGGTTAGGCTTGAGCACTGGGCTTTTCAAACTTTCCCCAAGTGATTCTAATGTGTGGCCAAGGCAGAGAAGCACTGGCTGAGAGCCTCAGTTGGCTAATAGTGATTGTGGATACAGCTCTTCAACTGCACAGCTGCGGCTCCACTGGGTTAGAATAAATGTTTGACTAAGAAGGAGAAACATACACACACATAGAACAATTCAGGAGCCAGGGTCAACATTGCATTCACTCATTCAGTCAACAAACATCTATTGAGGGCTGCTTCTAGAATGGGGAGATGCAGAAATGCATGATAATCATGACAATCTCCAAGATCTAACAATTCCCTAGAAGAAGCATTTTGGACATGGTCTCTGGACCCCCCAGAGTCCCCTTCAGGGACAGTCAATTCTAGCCCTTCCTCCTGCCTGGTTTATGCCCAATTAGTGACTCATAATGTCCCTATACTTGCACATGACTTGACTGAACATATATAATCCTGGTGCCTATAGTCTCTGGCTGCTCTGCAGAGCACAGTTGCTTGAATTATGACAGTTATCTCTGCTAATAAAGTTCACTTTTTTACTGCAGAGTTATAAATACATATGCAGCTTGCATATTCGAGGAGGCATGTGGGAGGAAACGCCGAGCTGTGGGGCCCTTCTAGAACAGAAGCCACTCCCCAGCACCTGCATGTACATAACTTTCCTGATACATTCCTCTCCCCACCTCACCCTCACCCCAAAAAGGCTCATCTTTAGGGCTTTCTTATAAAAAGGATTTGCTGTAAACAATCCTGGTGAGAAGATCAGAAATTAGCATCCTTGACATTTGCATTCTTTCCTCAGCCCCAAATGGATTCACAGCCACCACTTTCCCTTCTCCCAGGGGAAAATGGGCCCCACAGTCTCTGAGGAAACTGGAATGGTGTTAACTGGGATGTGAAGCAACAGCCAAATGGGGATTAAGAAAGGCAGCAGGAAGGGGGGAGGGGATGTCGATCTTGCAAATTTGAACAACGCAAATACCTTCATTAAATCTGGGGTATGCTTACAGTGTTGCTGGTTAAGGCATATAAAGAAGCAGCAGACAAATAAATCTGGCCAGTTACCTGAAAGAGAGAGCTAATGGAGGAATTTTCTAAAGGAACTTTAACTTTTTATTGAATGCAGTAACACTATGCATTTTCAATGTGTAGCTGACCGTAATTTTACAATTTAGCCTGGAACTTGAACTGTTTGTAGGAGATTGCACCTTGTGGGTAATAATAGGTATGTACGGTGAATATTATAGAACATTTAAAAATATATATACAGCGAGCTACTTTGGTAACAAATATGTTTATTTGCAAAGAAAATTACAATTATGTTGTGACCCAGCATGGATCAGACACTGCTGGTTGTCTAACCAACAGTTTTTCCTTACTTTCCTTGTTCGTCAAGCTCTGATTTGTGAGGGAGGTGGCTGGGTTTCAGTCCTCCCCCAAGTGACATGTTGAGAGTGACTTTACCCGATCCCCAGGATCAAAGGGAAAGCCTAAGGGGCCTCAGCCAATGTCAGTGGCCCATTCCCCTTGCTGGAGCTACTTCAGGGTTGGGTTATGCTGGACTGTCTGCTGCCAGCATGGGTCACTGTTCCCCACTAAGTCCCGGACCCATGCTGTCCAGAATCACTGTCTCTCTGTCCTGTCCCAGGCCGTTACTCACAAGATCTCAGGTCAGGATTTGCAAAGAGGGTGCTCTTATTCCTCTAGAGATGATTGTAGCTGTATAGGTGGGCAGATGAGAGAGTCCCAGCAGCTTCCTGGCACAAAGTCGAGGAATTACACACTTAGGTGTGTGAGGCTAAGTTTGTTCACGGTCAACTCCTCTGAGCTTGAAGAATAGAGTTTCTGAAGCCTGCTCCTCTGGCTCTCCCAGGAGTTGTGTATGCCTCTTCGACCCAGAATACGTAGAGTGGCTTTAGTTTTCTATCCTGAACCCTGACCGACACAGTGGCCAAGGGTCCGTTGTGGGCAACAGGCTGGAGGGTTTTCCTTTCTTCCTGAGAAGTAGATGGTAGAAGAGACAGCCCCTATCTGCCTCTAGACAACGTGGCATTTGTGTGATGACGCCTGGTACAGCTGTCACCATTGCTGCCAGCCTGAAATAGAGCCAGAATGCAAGTAAAAGGAGAGCCAAGAGATGTGTCCAGCAAGAGGAGCTGAAGCCCTGACATACCTGCAGCCGATAGCCTTCTAATTCAGACTTCTTTAAGGAAGCAGATGGTTGGAGAGCAGCTGCCATGTTTTCTGAGGATGAGACACTATATGGTGATTCACATCTGTTCTCCATCCCTTTCTTCTTATAGTCTTCCTCCACACCAGGCAAATGAATGCCAAGGTGATCCCTGTCTCAAATGCATTACACACCTTTGAGATCCCTATGTAGATTATTGGTTTGCACTGGCAGATGTGTCTACGATATTATCACGCCTTTTATTTATTTTTTTTTCAAACTCCAGTTATACTTTAAAACAGACTTACAGGGTACCTAGGTGGCTCAGTTAGTTAAGCAACTACCTTCCGCTCAGGTCATGATCCTGTAATCCCGGGATCAAGTCCTGCATCTGGCTTCCTGCTCCGCGGGGAGTCTGCTTTTCCCTCTGACCTCTTCCCTCTGACCTCTCTCCTCTCATGCTCTGTCTCTCATTCTCTCTATTTCTCAAATATATAAATAAAATCTTTTTAAAAGATAAATAAATGACCAGGCAAGCTGAAAGTGTACAAAACAATCAATAACTAACAGGAAAATTTAAAACTGTTCCATAAAAATTTTTTTCCAAAATATTAAAAACTTACTTTCATTTACAAACATATAGAGATATTTTAAAAATAGTAAAAATTTACATTTACTTAATAGAGTGTCACTTAAAACATTAGAAACATTGATTAAATGTTTTATTTCTTCAAAAAATTCTATCAAGAGTAGTTTGAACAGTGCTTACCTTCAGAGCGTCTTTTGTCTTGCCTTGGCAAATTGTCATATCCGTTCTAACTTTAGATCCGCTTCCAACATTTTATCCTTTACACTCACAGTGAAATACCCTTGAGAGTTCCTTTAATATGAAAATGTTGCCAGTGTCACTTCCCCTGAGACATCCTCCTTTTTGTCACGCCACTCACTGATGATAAATTTTCCTTCTGGCTGCGTACCTAAGATTCTTGAATAGCAGCAGTATCAACATTCTCAATGTGTTATTTGCAACCCAAATAATCATGATCTAGGAACTATATATTACAGTTATTGTTGAGAAGTCCGTACGATAACTTTCTGGTGAGATCTAAATCAGTTATAGAAGAACTTCGAGAGAATTGTCTATAAATTTTGGGAGTTTGCCTCCAGAAAAGCAACAAACAAACAAACAAAACATGTTCTATAAATTCTCCCATCCTATTGAGTATTGATTCCTAACATGCTGTTGTTATTTCCCAGGGCCTCCTTGAGCACCACAAGGAATTGTTTTGGTTAGAACTATCTACTCTTCTGGAAAAAAGAAAAGAAGGGTGTGAATCCAGCTTTTTACATGAGGAAAGCCAGTGAGACACAAAGGAAATTCATTTTGTGAAGTCATTATCCATCCAGGCTAGCAATCATTAGAGTTTCATGGGTCGAGTAGTAGTACCTCCTTGGGTCACTGTGTTAAAAAGGACTTTGAGCCTATGTTTAGGCTCAACAGAAAAGAGTATTGCAATTGATTAGCAATGTCTGTCATGGTTAAAAGAGAAGAGTGTTGATGGCATGTGCTCTGTACGGGCCATTCCTAATCTAGGGACTGCCTCTTAGTAAGGTCAGAGATTCAAGTTTGCCAGCATATGAAAATGTATTTGAGGGGCACCTGGGTGGCTCGTTGGATAAGCAACTGCCTTCAGCTCAGGTCATGATCCCGGAGACCCGGGATGGAGTCCCACATCGGGCTCCCTGCTTGGCGGGAGGCCTGCTTCTCCTCTCTCACTCCTCCTGCTTGTGTTTCCTCTCTGGCTGTGTTTCTCTCTGTCAAATAAATAAAATCTTTAAAAAAAAAAAAAGAAAAGAAAAGAAAATGTATTTGATACCTGAGGAGTGGACTTATGTCAACCAAATTCATGAGAAATTGATATATAAATCAGAAAGGTCGTTTATTGACTAGATTTAGAAAGACAACATTGAATGTGCACCTGTTATTAAATGGAAACTTGAATGGTATAATGAAGGAACTTGACCTTTGGAGTCAGGCAGACCTAGTTTTGCACCATGGCTGCAATTCTCCGTCGCTACGTAGCTCCTTTATAGCATTCTGCAGATAAGGACATTGATGCTGTGTCTGGGGTCAGTAGGAAAAAAAAATGTCCTGGTTAATTGACTATGTGTGAAGCAGTCAAGATGGGGAAAGTGGGAGTGGCTACTATTGGCATATATTGTTATATGTTTTAGTTTTTGACAATGAATGCATGCTCTTCCAGTAAGAAAGTCAGAACTTGGTGAACAAAGATATAAAAATGTTTGCTACAAGATTGTATGGCTAGTGTCACTGAGCCATCTTCACAGTATAAACACAAATGACACATAAATAAGAAAGGACAATTTGTGGTTCTGGACACCTACTCTCCTGCTCAGAGCTGGAGAAAAAATGGTCACATAGCCATCTCCATTTTTATATACACCTTACAGACCAGTACTGACTGATAGAAATACAGTGCAAGCTATCAATGTGAACTACACAGGTTATTTTAAATTTTCTAATAGCCATATGAAAAAGATGAAGAGAAACAAACACATTTTTACAAAAATTCTACCAGTTTTATTACCTAGATACCTTGTACTGCACACCTTCAATTTCAGAGGATAGTTTTTATATTTAGGCTTTGTGGTCTCTCTGGCCAAGGACTGGTACCCTAGAGAAGACTGGGCGCCTTAGACCTCTCTACACTTGCTGCTGGATGGCAGAAGCCAGCTGCCCAGGCTGACATTTGTGGTTCTCTTTGTGGGGCACTGGTCTCTCCACAACTACAACTGTCAGGTCCTCAGCCAAGCTAAACTATTTTTTCTACTCTGGATTCTTTCAAAATTTCTCTTACGATCATAATTTTTTTTTTAACTTGGAGAAAAGAGCAGGCTCCTTTTTTTTCTTTAAACTGTGGTTTTGGAACCCTTGCTGCTTTTCTCTAAACCCGTGGCTCCCGTACTTGAGTGAGCATCACCATCACCAGGAGGGTTTGTTAAATTATCAGCCCAGCTCCAGTTTCAGATTCAGTAGGTCTGAGGTGGGGCTAGAGCATTTGCATTGCTACAAGTTCCCAGGGGACAGCAATGCAGCTGGTTCAGGAACCACATTTTGAGAACCACTGATCTTGTATCTGTCATGTCAGTGGAGGAAGGAGCTGAGCAGCTTTGGGTATTTGAAAGTGAAAGAATTTTTGAATCTTGGAACACTGAAAAAATAAAATAAATTTAAAGTCAAAAGAAAAAAAAAGAAAGCGAAAGAATTTTTGGAAAGTGAAAAGCATCAGGTTACATCTTTCCCCCAAAGTAAGTCAACACCAATTCTGTTGTTATTGTTTCCCTGAAGCAGCATTAAGGCTCTAACACCTTCTCTTCTGAGATTTCTCCCCCAGTCTCCTGCTAGAAGCAAAGCAACTGGTCCTCTGCCTTTCACAGGCCTCTGTTATAGCCCTGTATTGTTTCCCGGTGTGGTCAGCAACTGGCATGCATGATGACAGGCGTGAGCAGCAGGGCTGGAGACTTCTTACTAGCTGCACCCTCTCCCTAACACCAGGACCTCTCATAAAACTCTCCCAGCCAGGGGCACCTGGGTGGCTCAGTTGGTTAAACGACTGCCTTCGGCTCAGGTCATGATCCCGGACACCTGGGATCGAGCCCCACATCGAGCCCCACATCGAGTTCCATCAAGCCCTCACATCAGGCTCCCTGCTCGGCAGGAAACTGCTTCTCCTTCTCTCACTCCCCCTGCTTGTGTTTCCTCTCTCGCTGTGTTTCTCTCTCTCAAATAAAGTAAATAAAATTAAAAAAAAAAAAAAAAAATTAAAAAAAAAAAAAAAACATTAAAAAAAAAAAAAACTCTCCCAAGGCAAAGAGTATTGAATCATTGAGTGAATGAAGGATCCAAGTTGGAAAACAAGAAGAGAATCAGTTACATGTTAGTTAAAACTTTCCTAAGTATCAGAGATAACAATGACACAAGGAATTGTTAAAAAACCAAACCAAAACAACAGAAACACTTGGACCTCCTGAGAACTCATTACGACTTTATCACATGGTGTCAATCATACAGTTCTAAAAATCTACCATTCTTGGGCACTTGGGTGGCTCAGTGGGTTAAAACCTGCCTTTAGTTCAGGTCATGATCTCAGGGTCCTGGGATCGAGGCCCGCATCGGGCTCTCTGATCAGCAGGGAGTCTGCTTCTTCCGCTCTCTCTGTCTACTTGTGGTCTCTTTCTCTCTCTGTCAAATAAATAAATAAATAAACTAAATATCTACCATTGTTTATAAATGTGACTTCCATTTGACATAGATGCTGTTACTCGGAGTGATGGACATAAGGTGTGTTATTTTGAAGAAAATGGGTTCATTGTCCTTAAACACTGGGTTCTCAGGGGACTTTTTTTGTTTTTTTAACTTTTTATTTCGGAAATTTTCAAGTATTTATAAAGGCAAAGAGGACAATACAATGAACCTTCGTGAATGAATTGTCTACATTTAATAATGTTAACTCTTGGCCAATCTTGTTTAATCTATAATTTCACCCACTTCAACAATACATGTAGTTTTTTTAAAACCAACTCCTAGGGTCTTATCAGTTCATACATGAAATTTCAGTGTGCATCTCTAATATATGAAGATTATTTGAAGAACATAGTGACACTATCATTATCACATTTAAATAATAAATCCTTAACATCAAATATTTAACGAGTGTATAAATTTTCCCATTGTCTCATAAACTTTTTCAGTTTATTTTCTCAAACAATTTGTAGTCAAGTTGTCTTGTTGTCTCATAAACTTTTTCAGTTTATTTTCTCAAACAATTTGTAGTCAAGTTGTCTTGTTGTATTTAGAATACAATTAGGTTCATAAATTGCCATTGGTTGATATGCACATTAAGTCCCTCTTTTTAATTGCTGGGTTCTCCTTCTTTCCCTTTGGGTTTAAAAAAATTTTTTTTGGTTGAAGAAACTGTGTTGGTTGCTCTCTAAAGTTTCCCACAGTTTGGAGTTTGCAGATTATATTCCTGCTGTACCATTTACCTTATTCCTTCTCTCCTTCTGTAGGTAATAATTTCTTTTGCAAATTTTATATTTTATCCTTTCATTTTAAAAAAGAGTTAAAAAGTTGCAGACCTTATGCACTTTTTCTCTGCCTTGCTTTTTTTCACTCAATGTTATATGCTGATGGAATGCTCCACCATAGTTTGCAGAGGAACCCCTCATGCCTTTTTTATGGCTGCATATTACTCCACCAAGTAGATGTTACCTAGCTTATTCAACCAGTCTGCTACTGCTAGCCGACCGATCTGTTTGAAGTTTGTTGTTACTACAAATAGTGCTGCAATAAATAGCTAATATCTCTTTTCGTATTTTTGCCAGGGTATCTTTGGAATAGATTTCCAGAAGGGAAACTGCTGAGACAAAGAATAACTGTATCTATACATTTCTAGAAATTGCAGAACCTCTGCTTTTAAATGCAATGTGTTTCTAGAAGTTTTGTTGTCAAATGGATCCTAAAATAGATCCTATTTTACTTATCTATTTCTACATAACAAACAACCCCCACAAGTAGTGGTTTAAAACAACATTTATTATTTCTCAGGATTGTGCACTTTGGGTCGGCTCCTCAGGGATGGTTTATCTCTGCGCCATTTGGTTGGCTGGGACAGCTTGGCTGGTGCTGAAGAATCCATGTGATTTTGTTCACATTCTGTGCTTCAGCTGTAGTGACTGGGATGGTTGGACACAGGCTGGTCTTCTCTCTCTCTCCATGGCTCACATTACCCAGAACCTCAGAATTCCAAGCTGCTTAAGCATGCTGTCTAAATCCAGAGATGGTAAAACTGGAAATTGCAAGGCCTCTTCAGGTGTAGGCCTAGACTCATATGACATTACTTCTATAATCTCCAGGCCAAGGCAAATCTCATGGTCAACCAGATTCAAAGGGAGGGGAAACAAACCCCATATTCTGTGGAGGAACAACATGAATATATAGAGATGAAGGCCAGTGTTAATGGCCATCTTTTAAGCAATCTATCAAAGATCCCAACTGCATATGTGTGCTATATAAACCAAAAATGCATGGCTTATTCTTATCTACTTCAGCATCAGCAGAATCTGTGGAAAGAGTCCATAAAGGTGGTGAGAAGTGAAACACCTCTTTATGCTTCAGTGTTAAGTGTGGGTGATGGTAAAGCTCAGGGAACCCAAAGAGGAGATAACAACTATCAAGGAAAAGGGAGAGAGTCTTGCTTTGAGGTGCCTGATCACCTATTTAGAACATCTGTCAATAGTTACTGTATTCATTCATTCTGTTTGTGTTTACTTAAGAACACTCTTTCAGGTTCAAAGAGTACAGTGGTTAACATAACAGATAAGGCCCTAGCTCTTGGAGTACTTAACTTTCTAGATGGGGAAATGATGAACAGGGTAAGGGATAGAAAGATATATAAGAGAATATCCTACCCTCGAAGAAGTTACTGTGTACAGTAGTTGAAAGTGGGGATGATAAGTAATCGTGACCTAGCTAGAACTAAACAGAGATATTGGAAGACAAATACAAGCTTGTAGAAGTGGAGGGAAACAAACACAGAGTCCCTGCTCTGCATGAACAGCTACAAGACCAGTAGGACTGACTGCGGAGGTACAGACAATTATGAGGAAGGAGGGGTTCGGAGGAAACTGGAGGAAAGGAGGGATCGTTGTGGCATGGGGAGGCCAAGGAGCACTGTGTAGTGGGAGGGGGGTGCATACTGAGGACTAGAGCCTTCTTCTGTGTCTCTGATGACATACTGACAAGTACCTGCATTGCTGTGATTAAAGGTTCTCACCAAGATGGCTTCCCTCCATTATGGCCTCCTACTACTTGCTAAGAGAAAGCCAGAATGGGGTTTTGAAACTGATTGATCTGGTAGGTAATGCAGTTCTATATAAAATATCATGTTATTCAAAGGCCAAAACTGGAGTATTATGACAGATACTCAAGGCAGAGTCCTCGGCTGTCAGATCTGCATGTTCTCCCTTGGTGATCTCACTCAGCTACGTGGCTTTACATAGTATCTAAATGCCAATGACTCACAAAAGGATATCTTCAGCTCTGTCATCTTGCCGTACTCATATACCAACCGTTTAATCCACACACTCATTTGGAAGTCTGATAAACTTCGCATGGCCAAAATGGAATACTTGATTTTTCCCTAGAAAAATGCTGCTCCTCCCCCAATTTCCCTATCTGTTAGTGGCATCACCAGGACCAAGTTACTTAAGCCAAAATACTGTCTTGACTTTTCTCTCTCTTTCTAACACTCCACATCCAACCCATCACCTTTTCCTATGGTTCTACCTTCAGAATGAGTCTCAAATTCAACTACTCTATGCCTGTTCTCTGACACCAAGCCACCATCATGTCTCATGTTCTAACCCATCACTTGCCTCCTTTCATGTTCCCCTCAGTCTACTACCCACACAGATGCCAGACCAAACTTTTAAGAGTAAAAGTAAGGTCATATAATATCTCTGACTAAAACCCTCCAATGGCTTACCACAGCAATTATATTACAATTCAAACACCTAGCCTTGGTTTACAAGGCCCTATATTATTCTAGCCCTGACTCTTGCTTTAGCCTCACCTTCTGTTTTACTGACCCACCCTTACAGTTCTCCAGCCACAATGATCTGTTTTATATTTCTTAAACATGAGGAACTTGTGGCTTTCTTGGGAACTTGACATTGCTCTTTCCCTGCCCTCTTCTTTGCATGGCAGAAAATGCTTCATTTTTTAGGTCTCAGTTCAGAAGGCACCTTCTTCGAGATACCCCTCCTAGTTAAAGGAGCCCACAGTTAAAATTCACTAATCAAGGGGTGCCTAGGTGGCTCAGTCGGTTAGGCATCTGCCTTCGCCTCATGTCATGATCCCAGAGTCAGGCTCCCTGCTCAGTGGGGAGCCTGTTTCTCCTTCACCTCTCCCCCTGCTTGTGCTCTCTATTAAATAAATAAATAAAATATTTTTTAAAAATTCACTAATCAAGACACAGAGGGCACAGTGTGAATAATAAAGTACTAGCTCTTGTGAAACATTCTAAATGGAGAGAATGTAGAACATGGTAAAGGATATATTGTTACCCTATTTTATATTCTCCGTGGCATTGATCATACACTGAAAAATACCTTACTCATCTTCCTATTTATGTCCATCCCTCACTCCATTCAGTATACATTGGTAAAGGGAGATAGGACAGGGCCCTTAGCTGTCTTGCTTTCCACAGTATTTCCGGCTCTTATAAAGGTGCTTACCATATAGTGGATCTCAATGAATATTTGTTAACTATATGATTGAATATGTTTGTACATATTAAAAATTATAGAAGTAACATTACAGTTATAAAGGAGAATTTGTTAGAGAGGAAAATCTGTTTATATCCCCTTTATTCCAATTATATCCTTCTAAATCTTGACTTCCAATCCCACCCCAACATTATGCTGATTCAAGGGTTATTGGACCCATTCATTACATTTGCCATCAGGGAAATGCATCAGCCTAATTACTCCAGAGTGACATTCTTAGAGGGCAACATACCTCTTTGCTTCCTGTAAAAATGTGTTCTTTCAGGGCTCTGTTAAACATTGGTGCTCCAGTTATGGTTTCTCAGTCCTTTCTTTGTTCTTTCACATGTGCAATCATGACCTAGTCAGAACCAAATAAGAGATAATGGAAAGACAAACACAACTTTATGTAAGTGAAGGGAAACAAATACATATTGGGGCATCTACTCTACCCTATAAGATCTAACACAAACAACAGTGAACCTGACTTAATAGTCTGATACTTGACAAATTGTATAGTGATTCACAGTTCAATTCCCTCTTTCTGTAACATCTGGATAACAGTGGTTATTCTTCCTTACTTCCTTGTGAAATGTGCATTGTTTTATATCATAGAATTATAGAATGTTGGGCCCTCGGGTATCTTGGGAATTATCTAATCAATATCTAAATGTGGAAACTGAAGCCTGGTGAGGGTAAGTGATTTACCTAAGCTCACAGCTAACTATTGGCATGGTTAAAACTAGAACTCAGATCTTCTGACTCTTAGACCAGTGGGTTTTTTTTGCCCTTACCATACTTTAATGCCTGTTGGATGTCTGTATTATCTTCAAGGTAGCTCAGGGCGCCTGGGTATCTCAGTGAATTAAAGCCTCTGCCTTTGGCTCTGTTGTGATCTCAGGGTCCTTGCTGGGATTGAGGCCTGCATCTGGCTCTCTGCTCAGCAGGGAGCCTGCTTCCTCCTCTCTCTGCCTGCCTCTCTGCCTACTTGTGATCTCTCTCTGTGTCAAATAAATAAATAAAATCTTGGGAAAAAAAGGTAGCTTATATAATTCTATAGGATCATGATAACTTTTTTGTCTTATAGTGCTTACTTGGTCATACATAAATATCTATTAAAAAAAAGAAAAAGAATAGTCTGTCCAGAGCACTTGCCACTCCTCCCTATTGTGATCATCTCTAAATTTCTAGTTACTTACCCTCACTCATTGAAAATTTTAGCACGTGGCTCACTGTCGTTCTTTCCATGTGATTCCAGTTAATCTTGGTGATTTCAACAAGCTCATAAATGAACTTTGACACTCTGGCCACTTAATTTACTGAACTCCTCACCTCTAATGAGATTTTTCTCTACCCACCCAGCTATCTGTCTTCATGCTCACATATTGTAACTCTAAATCTTGATTTTTAAGCATTCCATTGTTTAACTACTGCCTCTCATCTTCTAGTCTTCTAGTTCACTTATTATAATACCCCAATTCCAACCATTCTTCAACCCCATCAGGAACTCTGACCTGTGGCTGTATCCATGTTTCATTGTTCTTCCTCTCCTCACTCTCTTCTTCATCCAGCCTAGAATCCCTGGTCTATCACTGTAATCACTCTTTTCTGTACATCCACACTCCATTGTCACTTTCTCTATCACTTGTCTGGAAAAATTCCAATTCTGCTTCAAATCAACTCTCTACCCATCTTGTCCCTACACCCAAACAGTGGAACAAACCTGGTTAAAGCAGTCATAACTTGTGCTATTTAATTTTAGGATTTTATATTAGAGGTGGGCCCTCAGCAGTGCCCAGTAATTCCCCATTTCCTCAGTTAATCTGCTCTCATTCTTCTTCTTTTTTTTTTTTTTTTAAGATTTTCTTTATTTATTTGACAGAGAGAGATCACCAGTAGGCAGAGAGGCAGGCAGAGAAAGAGAAGGAAGCAGGCTCCCTGCTGAGCAGAGAGCCCGACACGGGCCTCCATCCCAGGACCCTGAGATCATGACCTGATCCAAAGGCAGAGGCTTAACCCACTGAGCCACCCAGGCACCCTGCTCTCATTCTTCTAGACTTTGTTTATTTAAATCTCATATTCTCAAATGCCCAGTCCTCACTCTTACCTGATACACTCACCCACTGATATACTGGGAAAAAAAAAATTATGCAAAAAAGAGAGGCTGGCTCTTTTCTAATAATCTTTCTTCCCCACTTCCCCAACATCCATGCACTAAACTCTTTTGGGCGCCTGGGTGGCTCAGGGGTTAAAGCCTCTGCCTTTGGCTCAGGTCATGATCTCAGGGTCCTGGGATCGAGGCCCGCATCAGGCTCTCTGCTAGGTCAGGAGCCTGCCTCCTCCTCTCTCTGCCTGCCTCTCTGCCTACTTGTGATCTCTCTCTCTGTCAAATAAATAAATAAATAAATCTTTTTTTTTTTTTTTTTAAAAAGGGTAAACTCTCTGTTAAGATATAGTTCTCCATGTGTCTTTCACATTGGTTTTGATTCAGACTATCTTATCAAGGATATTTGTAGAGCAAATAGCCTTGGAAGATAGAGATGTCTTCCTTTGGAGGAAACAGTAGGGATGATTACTTTCCACTATAATAAAAATAATGCCAGGGCGCCTGGGTGACTCAGTTGGTTAAGCGACTGCCTTCGGCTCAGGTCATGATCCCGGAGACCTGGGATCGAGCCCCACATCGGGCTCCCTGCTCGGCGGGAAGCCTGCTTCTCCCTCTCTCACTCCCCCTGCTTGTGTTCCCTCTCTGGCTGCGTTTCTCTCTGTCAAATAAATAAAACATTTTTAAAAACCCCGCCTTTTTCTGGAGCAAAGGACAGCCATGTTAATTGCCAATGTAAAAGATTCAGGTTCACTAACTCAGATTTCCTTACTTGTAATGCAACCCACTCCATATACAGGCATTACCTGGCTCTGTTCCTACATTACTCTGTGGGAACTGAGGTTCAGGAAATTGATGCAATAAAACTCTGATCTCTGGCTACTGCTATTGCTGTGAGAAATGAAATCCTTTGTCTCTGACCCAGAGTCTCATGTTTTCTGCCAGCATCCATGAAATTATGACAGGCTAACTTGTTAGCATCCAAGTTGGATAAAATCTCAGACATTTCAGAGTTCCTGGCACTTTCTACTTCTGAATTGCATCTCATTTCCTCTTGCCTTTTCAAGGGCTTTGCTCCTACAGGTATCTGCTCTCTCTTTTGCATTGTCAATGTTTCCCTTTTCACTGCATCACTCCCTAGCCTATACAGGTAATATAATATCTACCACATTAAAAGACAAAAAGAGGGCGCCTGGGTGGCTCAGTGGGTTAAAGCCTCTGCCTTCGGATCAGGTCATGATCTCAGGGTCCTGGGATCGAGGCCCGTGTCGGGCTCTCTGCTCACCAGGGAGCCTGCTTCCTCCTCTCTCTCTGTCTACTTGTGATCTCTCTTTGTCAAATCAATAAAATATCTTTTTTAAAAAAAGACAAAAACAGCTCTCCTTAGACTTATTTCTTTTCATCTACTGCTCCATTTCTCTGCTGCGTTTTAAAATAAGACTCCTTGAAAAACTTGTCTTTATTCCTTTTCTCCACCTTTTCACTTTTCATTCCCTTCTCATTCATTTCAATCAGATTTTTAATTATACCATTTTCCTGCAACCCTTCTGAAAGTTGTCAGCAACCTCCATGTGGTTTTAATCTAATTGTCCTAAAAAATCCAATTTCTCTTTTTACTGGACTTTAGCAGCAACCAGTTGACCACTCTCTCTTTCTTGAAATACCTTCTCAGTTTCTGGGTTTTCTTATTCCACTCAATATCCTTTGCTAGCTCTTCCTACTCTACAGAAAAGATTATATAGGTTTTGTCCTTTATTCCATTAATATCATACCTTAATTCATTTTCAGATTTTAAACTAACTCTGCATTCCTGGAATAAATCCAACTTGGGAATGATACGTTCTCCTCTTCCTCCTCCTCCTCCTCCTCCTCCTCCTCCTCCTTCTTCTTCTTCTTCTTCTTAAGTTTCTTGATTCTATTTGGTAATATTCTGTTAAGGTTTTTTGCATCTTTGTTCACAAGGGATATTGGTCTGCAGTCTTTTCTTGTGATGTCTTTGGCTTTGGTATCAGGGTAGTGCTGGCCTCATAAAATAAGTTGGGAAGTGATCTTTTTCTCAAATAATTTGTGAAGGATTGGTCTTATTTCTTCTTTGATAGACTTCACCAGGACACCATCTGGGCCTGGCTTCTGTTAGTGAGATTTTATTATTTTATCTTATTTTAATTTTTTAAAAAAGATTTTATTTGTCGGAGAGAGAAAGAGAGCCCACAAGCAGGGGGAGCAGGCAGAGGGAGACGCAGGTTCCCCACTGAGCAAGGAGCCCCATGTGGAGCTTGATCTCAGGACCTTGGAATCATGACTGGAGTGGAAGGCAGATGCTCAACCAATTGAGTCACCTAGGCATCTCTGTTAGTGAGATTTTAAATTGCACTCTCTCCTTCTTTCTCTCTCTTGCTTTGACTCTGTGTCAAATATTAATAAAAATCTTTAAGAAAAAAATGAATTACTAATTCAATATCTTTACTTGTCAAAGGTTTATGCAGATATTTTCTTTCTTCTTGAGTTAGTTTTGGTTATTTGTGTATTTCTAGAAATTGTTCCATTTTATCTAAGTTGTTTAATGTATTGGCATTTAGCTGTTGATAATATTCCCTTATAATCCTTTTAATTCCTGTAGAGTTGGTAGGGATACCCTATCTTTCATAATTTTAGTAATTAGTGTCTTCTCTCTTATTTTCTTGGTCAGCTAGTGGAAGATTTGTCAATTTTAAAAAAGTTTTCTCTATCGTTTTTCTGCTCTAATATTTATTATTTCATTCCTTCTGCTTGCTTTGTGTTTAGCTTGTTCTTTGTTTTCTCATTTCTTAATGTGGAATCTTAGGTTTTTGATTTTTCAAAATCTTCTATAGACATCTAAAGTTATACATTTCTAAGCACTGCTTTTTTATTTATTTATTTTTTAAGAGAGCACGTGTATATGTGTGCAAGTGGGGGAGGGGCAGAGGGAAAGAATCTTCATGAAGCCTTTCCATTGAATGAGGAGCCTCCTTGGGCTTTATCCCACAGCCCTGAGATCAGGACCCCAGCTGAAAGGAGGAGTCAGTTGCACAGGCGCCTGTAAGCACTGCTTTAGATATATGCCATCAATTTTGGTTAACTTCCCTCGTGATTTCTTCATTGACTCATTGGTTACCTAGAAGTATGTTGCTTAGTTTCCAACTATTTGATGTTTTCTGAGGTATCCTTCCGTTACAGATCTCTAATTCCATGTGGTCACAGGACATACTCTGTGTAATTTCAATATTCAATCTTCTGTATTTTATTGGGACTCGTTTTGGCTATAGTATGTGGTTTATTCTGGAGAATGTTCCATATTTCCACACTTGAAAAGAAATGTGTATTCTACAGTTTTTGGGTGGACTGTTTTATAAATATTAGTTAGGACAAGTTGGTTGGAAAAAAAATGTTGGTTGATAGTGTTCTTAAAACCTTCTATAGTTGTTAAAATCTCTTATTGTATTGTCTAGTTCTCCTTTCATTTTTGTCAGTTTTTGTCATATATTTTTGGAAGTCGGTTCTTTGATGTATATTTAAGTATTATATCTTCTCAATGTGTTGACAACTTATCAAAAATGTTTTCAGTAATATGTCTTAAAGTTTGTCCGATATTAATATAGCCACTCTAAGCTTATTACTACTGTTTTCATACTGTATCTTTTATTTTCTTTGCTTTCAATCTAGTCATATCTTTGAACTCAGGTGTATCTCTTGTAGGCTGGTGACACAGAGTGGGGTCTTGTTGTTTTAGTCTGTCTGATCGTATCTGCCTTTTGAGTAGCATGCTTTGTCCAATCATACTTAATGTACTTATTATTGTACTCAGAATTTCTTTTTGCTAGTTTGATAGTTATTTTTTTTTTATGTCTCATATCTTTTCTTTTCTTTTCTTTTTTGAAGAGACATAGAGAGAGATCATGAGCATGTGGCGGAAGGAGGGACAGAGGGAGAGGGAGAGAGAATCTTCGGCAGGCTCCAGAGCAGTGCAGAGTCCACCCTTGGATGCCATCTCATGACCTTGAGATCATGACCTGAGCTGAAGCCAAGAGTTGGTTGTTCAACCAACTGAGCCACCCAGATGCCCTCATGTGTCTTGTATCTTTTTTATTCCAGTGAAGTAATGGAATCATGAAGCACTAAAATATTTGGAAATGACTTAAATAATTTCTCAGTAAACAAAATATGCAGAATGTAGAAAAATAGGAGAAACGACTCATACTTCTGTCATTCAACCACAACTTCATTTAATATTGTGGTATATTTTTTCCAGTCTTTTAGACTTTTTCCTATTCAGATTTTTGTTTTTTGCTTTTTTCTGTACATAGTTTATATCACATTATACATGCAATCGTGTATCTTTAGCTTATGCAGTCTATCATATGCATTTCCTACGTATTTCAGCCACAGAGCAGCCATCACTAGCAGAGAGATATTTGAAGCAGTTAAGCAGAGTTCCCTTTGGAAGAGTTTTTGACCAAATGAAATGGCTCTGAATGGCCTTATTAATATAACCACATTTGTTAAAAACTGGGTATGGCAGAGGCTTGGTTTGGAAGACAAGGTATCTGAGAAGCATCTGGTGCATCAAGAGTCTTGGTTATACATTTGGTTTTTAGCTTCCTACTTTGTGGCACAAAACAAAGGAAAGGCATTTTCTCCTGTACACTTAGTAAAATTCATCTGTGAAATGGCTGGACTAAGTTTTTTGGAGGAATGGTATCTATTTTTTACTATTGATTATGGGTTATTTGTGTTTATACATCTAACCTCACATGATATGAAGTTTATTGATTCCTTGATAGTCTAACCTTTTATCTACTTTATTAGTTCTTGATGATGTACTTGTCAATTTCTCTATGTAGTTCCATCAAACTTTGCTCTATTTGGTTAAGTGGAGATAGGTTCATGAAAGTCACAGGATATCCTGGTGGATAGTTCCTTCTATAATTACTACATGTTACACCTTATCTCTATCAATCCTTCTTATTTAAAATTGTTATGTTGGATATTAATGTTATTAGAGAAGCCATTTTTTGGTTAGTATTTTCTTGGTAGGTTTTTAAAGAAATTGCCTTTCTCCGAATGTTTTGGTGACATATTCTAACCATAAGTTGCAAATAGCACATGGTTTTGTTTCCTCTTTAAAAAACCAATCTAAATGTGTTTTTGTGTCATTGTTTGTTTGTTTTTCAGATTTTATTTATTTATTTGACAGAGAGCGAGATCACAAGCAGGCAGAGAGAGGAGGAAGCAGGCTCCCTGCTGAACAGAAAGCCCTGTGTGGGACTCAATCCCAGGACCCTGAGATCATGACCTGAGCTGAAAGCACAGGCTTTAACCCATTGAGCCACCCAGGTGCCCCATGTGTCATTGCTTTTTAATGATATAAACCATTTATATTTATTGTAATTAATAACACTTGGACTTCCCTCTAGAATGTTGTTTCCTGTTTGTACTTTTAATTTGCTATTCTTTTTCTTCTTTTTTGCCTGATAATCCAATAATGAAGTTTTCTCTAGGTCATTTTTTCCCTCTATCACTCTGGAAGTTAGACATTCTGTTTCTCTAATTTTGATGAATACCCTTCAATGTTTAATATGTATATCAGTAACAAACTGTCATTTTCAATGCCATAATCTTTATATTTTTATTTTTTTAAGATTCTACTTATTTATTTGACAGGGAGAGAGAGAGCACAAGCAGGGGAGCAGCAGTAGAAGGAGAGGGAGAAGCAGGCTTCCCACTGAGGAAGGAGCCTGATGTGGGGCTGGATCCTGGACCCTGGGATCATGACCTGAGCCGAAGGCAGACACTTAACAGTCTGAGCCACCCAGGAACACCTGTCATAATCTTTTAAATAGCCCTCTTATATTTAGGATAATTCTCTGGCTATAAATCTCACTTTCCTGGTATAAAATTTGGAACTCAGATTTCCTGCCTCCATATCAACCAGGATGCAGGCCTATGACATAGGCTCTGCTAACCAGAGTACCTGTGGCGATGTGAAGATTACAAGAATACAAGCTCTGCACACACCTTCCATTTTCCTGATGCAGGTAAAGATAGAGGCATCCAGTCTGAAAAGGTGGTAGTGGTTCCAAGATGAAAGTTCTGACACAGAACTGGCATTGTTCTGATACAGAATGGGCTGATAGCAGAAACAGATGAAGAAAAGCTGAGCTCATGGCATTTGGTGCCTGATGGGAATAGCAGCAGTTTCCTTATCTGTCAGTTCTATCGCATGGTTTAGGGCAATTTTTCTAGCACCTTAATCCAAGCTTGCCTGTTCATTCATTTGCTTAGCATACCCAATGGTCCAGGAGCCACTGAATGTCAATTTAAGAAATTCTTGCTTGGAGTCTTTTGTTTGCAACAAGGAATTTTAACCAACATTATAACTTGTCAAAGTCTAAACTTAAGGTATATTTCACTCCTTCTGAGGAAAAGAAATCAAGTCTTTAATTCAGAACTACCTTCTGCCATCATTTACAATATTTTTAAGGGTCAATCTCTTATTTTATGTTTAAGAGAGGGCAAGAAAGAGAAAGAGATGAGGGGCAGAGGGAGAGACAGAATCTTAAGCAGGCTTCATGTCTAGTGTGGAGCCCAATGCTCAATCTTGCCACCCCAAGATCATGACCTGAGCCAAAATCAAGAGTTGGGTGCTCAATTGACTGAGTCACCCGGGCTTCCCAATAGAGGCTAATCTTTTAATTCCACCTGGTTTTAAACTCCCAAAATACTGGTCCATAAAAAAAAAAAAAAAAATCACTGATTTAGATTAGTGGAGATATTTGCTAGTTTATTTGTTTATTCTTTCTTCTCCCATTTCAGTTATTCTTTCTGGGTTCAGCTTTTTTCATATTGGAGCAAGTTCTTTTGTATCTTTCAATGGATATCTGTAAGTATTAAATTGAAAATGTGTTTATTTTGTTCTTCCTCCTGGAAGATAATTTAGCTAGGTATAAAATTCTAGTTTCTCTGTTATGGACTCTCAATACTTTGAAGATATTTTCCATTGTCTTCTGTCATCTGTTTTTGCTTATAAATCTGCTGACAGGTCATTTCTGTCAACAAGACTCATTTCCTGTCATTCCTGGGGGAACTGGGTGGCTCAGTCATTGGGTGTCTGCCTTTGGCTCAGGTCATGATCCCCGAGTCCCAGGACCAAGACCCACATCGGGCTCCCTGCTTGGCAGGGAGTCTGCTTCTCCCTCTCTCACTCCCCCTGCTTTGTTATCTCTCTAGCTATGTTTCTGTCAAATAAATACAATCTTAAAAAAAAAAAAAAAGACTGTCATTCCTTTTAGGATACTTTGATTTTTCTTAGTGATAACTTTAAACATTTTCCTGCTGCATTTGGCATTCTGTAATTTCACTAATATGTACAGGTCTTAGTTTTAAAAATTTCTTCTGCTTGACCCTCAGCATTTTCCTTTGGTTTGATAACTCATGTTTTTCTTCAGGTCTGAAAAATTCTCACATATTATCTCTTTGGATATTACCTTTCCTTCATACTCTATTTTCTCTGCTTTAGAAACTCTATTAGATGTACCTCCAGGTTTGTTTCTGAACTTATCTTTGCTACTTTAGCAGTTTATTAAATGCATTTTCTAAGTATTTCAGTCTCTTCATAAAAATCATATTTGTAATATAAAGATTATGTGACTCAGAAGTGATCAATAGTATATTTCCTACCACATTAATTACTTTCCTGGTTTTCAAGGTTCTCATACATCCAGGCCTTGACATTAGTCAGTTAGGTAATTATGGACACACGACTTCTCTGGGCCCCAGCTTCCCAACACAGAGATTACTGAGATTATTGAAAAACTTAACTGAGGTTAAGCATTTAAGGTGCAGACAAGTGCCCAACACATAGCAGCATACTAAGTAAAATTTAGTATATTTGCATACCTCATAGCAATTTCCCCAGTGTTTACATCTGTATGACATCTTTCCTCCTACCATTTAAGACATGAATTCTGAATAGAAGCTCTTATCAGTTTTAAAACCTTGCTTCTTTGGGTAATGACTAGCCAACCACGGTCAGATGACTCTAATCAAACTGATTAGTAAATCTTTGAGACTTAAAAATTTGGTTTCCTTTATGACAGCAGAGTACTTAAAATGTAAGTAGAGCTGCTGGCTGTAGTAAGAGAGAATGAAATGGCATTTAGAAAAGGGGGGGGCAGGGGATGGATGGGAGAGAGATTATAGATACCACTTAAGTTCCTGGTCTCACTAGCTTTGATGATATGGGACTTTTCAATACTATAGATTCCTTTAATATTTGAATAATTTATAATAGGGAGAAATAACCTTAAAACAAAGATCTTTGAAAGATTTTATCAGAATTTGAACATGAATCTTCCTTCCTTTTACTGCTAAATTATAGATTTTTATTGCTACTTCCCAGAATGAGTGTTATCCCCTCTCCAGCTATGGAAATGTAGCTATAATAACATTATATTTGAATGGTCCTTCAGAGTTCCCACAGCATTTCATGTCATTATCTTATTTGATTGTGTAAGATGAGTGGGCCAGGTAATGTTAAACTTAGTTTTTACAAATCATGAAAATAAGACCCAAGTTACATGTTGTTCAGGATGGAGAAGGTGAGAACTGAGCTAATTATTAAGTATTCCTTACCAGGAGAGCTCAGAGCTTACTAATATTGCAAGGTTGTCAGAGATGGTGCATTATAAAATATTTTCATTAATTATTGTTAATTAGGATTTTCAGAAGAGACCTGAAAATTTCATCAGCTCAATCATAAAACCTATTAAGTCCACAATTTAAATTCATTCTTCCAAATGCACTTGTGTTTTCCCAAAAGTTAATCTTTGCCATGTTCTGAATCAAGTTCTTGTTGGGCTTTTAAACTCTAGAATGTTAACCTTGAGAAAATATTATTGGGGGTGGAGTGGGGGAGAATGGGATGTATTAATTCCTGGCTAGACATCCAGTGCTTAACAGGTTCATGTACAAATGAGGGTAAATTCCTGCATCCCTTGACTAAGATAAAACTCTATATTGGATATAGCACATGGCTAATTATTTACAAAGGTGACTGGTAATCACAAAGTACTCAAGCAGTATCATCCCAATACCTTTGTTTTGGAGAACTCAGATGCTTTCACAACTTAACTCATTTCATCCTCACTGAATTCACAAGGCTAGATGACAAGTATCTGCTGAAGTTGTTGAAGTCAAGTGGAGTGAGGTACTGAAGATAATGCAAAGCAAAAACGTTTAGCTTCCTTTTTAGCCTCAGCATGATTGTACCTGTTATGAGAATCTTTCCATTTCATGTAGAAAACATAATTTATGATGAGGATTGTTTCAATTTTAGATAAGAAATTGTTTCTATGGAAACAAGGCATTGTTATGTCGAAGAATATTGGAAGGATCATACTATTAATCAGCAGTGTTTTTCATTTTGCATTCTGATATTTTTTTAAGGGGCTAAAAGATAAGCTTTTTAAGCACAGCATTATAATAAACTGGCAGTCCTGGCATAGGTCCCCTTCTTTTCCTGACTGCTGTTAGGCTCAAATCGATCCTCTAAACAGTCTGTCCCAAGAGACACAATTGATGTAGGGAAAGGGGGACTTTTTTAAACCGAGCCTGACGTCACACATTTGTGTTCTAACCATCTGTACCTTTTATTAACCAGGGGCTGGAGCCGCCCAGGCGGACAGACATAGGCACACAACAGCCTTCTCCCACACAAGCCTGGAATGGCAACAGTGTGCGGCTGCCTTAGAAATAAAAGCCGTTTCAGAACTGTGGGGTGGCATGGGGGTGTGTGTGGCTGGGTGAGGGAACGATTTTTTTTCCTTCTCCATCTAAGGATGCTATTTATTGGAAATCCAGCACATCTTTTATTTTTTAAATTGATTCTTCTCGAGTGGGAGGCAAAAAACCCTTCAGATGCTAAAGAAAGGGGAAAAAAATGCAAGTCGACAGGAGGATTTTGGAGAATCACAGCCTTGCTTCGGATTGGCACTAAACGCAGAGAAAGACTCTGGCGTCCACAACCTGTTTGACTGCAAAGATGCCGCCATTCCACCGAGAGTGCAGCATCACTCTCCTCCCTCCTCTCTCCCGCCCTCCGGGTTCCTCTGCCCGGTTGCTGCCCCCAGGATGGCAGCAGCCCCCCCACGCCCGTCACCTCTCACACCTTGCGGTGACTAGTCCAACCAAGTCCAGAGGGGCGTATGCTGGGTAATAGGGTCCGTGTTTAAAGGAACGAGGCTGATACAAAAGCGAAGGTTAAGCAAAGCTTCATTTCAGGCCAAGCATCAGAATTTTCCTGGCCAAGCCAGGGTCATTTCTCAGGATGGAAACTGATACTGCTCAATTTCTCAGGCTGGCTTTTCTAGGGCAACTCCCCCCACCCTGCAACTCACAAGCTAACCAGGGTTAATTTGCGTTTGTACTGTTCCAGGAACCAGGAAGTTGAGGGCATTTTAGGGTGTTCCCATTTTTAGTTTGCACCTCTATTACTCAGGGTCTGGATGTTGGAAATTAACTGATTGGGTGTCTCCCCCAACCTGGCTTGCCTTTGTTTTCCAGGGGCTACTTGCCTGTATATTCCTGAAGCTGTTTTTCTGAATAAATAGCAAGGTGGGTTGGATTTCTAAAACAGGTCCTTACATTCCCCCCTTTTCTTTGGGAATAGGTCAAATCTTTGACCTTTTTGTATAGATAACACCAGGGTGTTTATAATGCAGGCAATATCAGTAACAGTAAAACCAGGGGGCCTGCAACTGCTGATACCTAAAAACAGCGTTCCCCTCCCAGGGCTGTGCAGAGCTCCCCTTTTCCCCAAAACAGTATGTCAAGCCCTCTTTTATTCAGCAGTACTACTTGACTCAGAAGCTCCATACTATTAGGCAACGATAAAAGTAACAACAAAGTCATTGTCTTTTGAGTCTTTGCTTCAGTCCATGGTCGGCAGGGTCGATTGGCTGTGGCGTCCATCTCTGGGGGGCGTTTTTGTCCTCAGCTCCTTTGACGTGACACGCGTGTATCCAGGTCGATGCCTTCTACTTTTACTCCCATGGGGGTGGTCAGGATGATAGTAAATGGTCCTTTCCAGAGAGGTCCTAGGTTTCCCACCTGGTGGTAGCACCCCCAGACTAAATCTCCAGGTTGATGAGGGTGTGGCTTAACCTCCGTCCAGAGTGCACAGCTTGGACTCCCGCGTAGGTTCCCTTTAAGACAGACTGCACCACCTGCAGTGACTGGAGTACAGACTGGTTAGTCATTTCTGCCAAGGCTATTTCTTATAGCCATGAGCAGAGGGGAGAGGGGTCTCCTAAACATTATTTCAAATGGGTAACTTTGTTTAAATAGGGTGTGCACCATGCCCTAAGGAGGGCAAAGGGAAGGAGATCCACCCATCCACCGCAATCTCTCAAATTAACTTTGTCAAGGTCTCTTTAGAGTCCGGTTCATTCTCTCTTCCTGTCCGGAACTCTGGGGCTGGTAGGCACAGTGTAGTCTTCAATTTGTGTCCACGGCCTTGGCCAACGACTGTGAGACTGAACTCACAAATGCGGGGCTGTTATCTGACACAATCGCCAGAGGCAACCCAAATCTAGAAATTCTTTCCTCTAGTAGCTTTCTGGATACTACCCCTCCCATCTCATGTTTGGTGGAGAAAGCTTCTACCCAGCCTGAAAAAGTATCCACAAAAACTAACATGTACTCGTGTCCATATTTTCCCTGTTTCATTTCTGTAAAATCTACTTCCCAACAGACTCCCGGTTCCCTACCCCTCTCTCTCTTTTCCTCTCCCCATCCTGGTTCCTCTTGCTGTTAATAAGCCCTTCTTTATAAATAGCCCCATGTACAAGGAGAGTAGCAAGGCATACCTGCTGTCCATGTAGATGTTGGCAGCCTTACCCTTAGCCATTTGCCCTGGTGAGCGTAATCAACTCCATTTTTTGCGCTGAGGTTCGGGGAGGAGGGGCAGGGCTGCCTTCCAGAGCTCCTGCTCAGGAGAGACCATTGTAGCCCCCTACCTTTTCCCATCAGCTCTGTAGCTGCTCCCATGTAAATCTTCATGTAGAGCTTCGTCAAAGATGGTAGGTGAATTCTTGAACCCTTGGGGAGTCTCCTGGTGAGCTGGCACTGGAATCTCTCCTGTGGGTCAGACCACTCAAAAGCAAATAGGGGCTGAGACTCCTTTGCCAGAGGTATGCAGAGAAAATGCATCCTTGAGATCTAGGACAGTATACACAGTTCTCTTGGGGCCCAGGAGGGAGAGTAGGGTTTAGGGGTTAGGCACAGTCGGATGGATATCTTCTGATCCCTTCCTTTGTTTCCCAGGGGAGGAGGTACATGAACAGCCATAGCGGTCGCTTTTACTGGAGGCCGTCCCTCGGCCAGGCCAGGAGGCTTTCCCTCTCCCCAGATTTTGGGAAACTCAACCTGCAGGGTTTGGAGAAGGCCTCCCTCCTCGGTTTTGAGACTGGCTTGTAAAGGCGGTGTTCATCCACTGCTGGCACAAGCATCTGCAAACTGGGTTGCCCCAAAGTTACGGTCATGTCTCCCTCCGAGAACTGAACGCCAGCCCATAACTTGTGGAGAAGGTTTCTTCCTATCAGGTTACATGGGGCATTAGGTAAGACCAGGAATCGATGTTTAACGATTCCCGAGGCCAAATTCAAAGTCCTCTCTGTTGTCCATTTATGCCTTTCTGTGTCATTTGCCCCTTGTACCCAGGTTTCCTCTCCAGATAGTTTTCCCATAGACCTTAGCAATGATGAAAATTGGGCTCCCGTGTCCACCAAAAAGTCAACTGATTTCCCCTCTACCTTAACTCTAACCTGGGGTTCGGGGAGGGGGTCCAAACCATGGCCCTTTCAGCCTTTGGTGGCCAGCATTGCCATTTTCTTCTTAGGGCATTCCCTGGCCCATTGTCCTTTCTCCTTGCAGTTAGCACACTGATCTGAATCTAAGTTTCTCCATTTGCTTTTTCCGCATTTAAGCTTTTCCTTCCATTGACCATCTCCTACCTGCCTCTTCCCTCTCCACTGGCTTTTCCCCACTTCGTAATGCCAAAACCTTGTTTTCCTAGTCTGCCTTTCACTCTTTTGTGCATCCCTGTTGTTAAACACCCTTTCTGCTATGCCCACTAATTCAGTCAAATTTTTCCCTTCAAACCCCTCAATTCTCTGTAGTTTCTTTCTTATGCCTCGGGCTGACTGGCTAGCAAAGGCCAGGTGAATTGCCCTCTGGTTTTCGGGTGCCTCAGGGTTGATCGGACTGTACATTTTATAGGCTTCAATAAGCCTTTCCATAAAAGCCCCTGAGGACTCAGCCTTACCTTGAGTCACCACTCTAATCTTGGATAAATTTATGGGCCTCCTTGCAGCCGCCCGGAGTCCCCCCAACAGAGCCTGGCCGAAGAAATGGAGACTCTCCCTACCTTTACATGAATTTTCTGGCAGATGAAACTCATTTTGCAAGACAATAACTGTAAAAACTCAGAAACAGACATTGCCAATGATCCAATCTGAGAGTTACCACAATAGAATTGATAAGGAAGCTTAGTTATTCTATGACACACACACTTCAATAGTCAGAACACTTAATGTTGATTTTGTACTAGTACATTAAAACTTTAGGTAGGGCACATTACCTCCAGAATAGTTACAGCACCCATTCAAATGTAAAGCAACTATTTACATTTTCTTATCAAGAACAGACCAACAATGGGAGAAAACCTTAACTTTTTGAACGAAGAGAAAGCAGAGTTTCAATCTTATACTTTAAAACCCACTCATTTCAATCTTGGTCCATGCCGACCACATTTAAAATTCTGTTTCAAAGTCTTCCCTCCATAAACCTTTTACAACTTTCCTTTGCGTTCGGATTTTGTCCCATGCTATTTCTTTCCAAACAACCATCTCATTAGGACAAAATTACCTTCAGCAAAAATGCATTCCCATTTTTTATCTTTTTTACATCCACATACCTTTCCATATAGAGTTGCTTCCCTTGTTTTCATCAGTCTTAGTTTAAGTCAGCAGGATTTTGCACTCTTTAGAAACTTTAATCTCCAATGAAGACTAAGGAGTAACCGATTGTAACCAGAATTCTTTAGATGGCGAACTTATTGATCAGTTAAGCACAAACCATGCTTACCAACCGATTCTCTTTGCAATAAGAAGTCAAAAGCACAACCTATCATTTAACAGTAGTTTCTCCGCGAGACTCAGGGTGCAGCCCACTCAGACTCCGTAGCCAAAGCGGTGGAGCAGTACAGACACATTCACACATTCAGGCACTCTTCACATTCAGACAGGTTGGACACCCTCCCCGAGTGCCCCTACTAATGGGAGGTGATCAGGCTCCCCTGATCCCAGTCAAATAAACATAACTGCCTAGGCTAGGGGACTCAAACCCCTGGTGACCACCTAGCTCAGGGAGACCCCGAACCCCCTGGCAACCACAGATGGGGATTTTCTCGGTCCCCTGATTGCTGAGAGGGACTTTAACCCCCTCGCGACCACAGATGGAGGGATGAGGCGTCCCTCCATCCACTCTGGCCCTGGGAAGCTATGCTGTGTCGGGTTTCTCCCCGGTGGGCCATTCTCCCGGAGCTCCTCAGACAGAACAGAATCTTGAGATCTTACCAGATGTTACCTTACCTCTGGAGGCTTCCCCCACAAAAAATTCTGATGCTGGCTTAGCCCTCGTCGATTAATCCCAGAGAGCCCCCAAATAATAGGGTCCATGTTTAAAGGAATGAGGCTGATACAATTAGGTTAAGCAAAGCTTTATTTCAGGCCAAGCATCACAATTTTCCTGGCCAGCTAGGGTAATTTCTCTAGGAGAGAAATTGACGCTGCTGAATTTTTCAAGCCTGCTTTTCTAAGGCGACGGGGAGCGGCGCCCCCACCCCCCCCAAACTAAACCAAGCTTAATTTGCACTTGTATTGCTCTAGGAACTGGGAAGTTGAGGGCACTTTAGGGTATTCCCGTTTTTTAGTTTGCACCTCTATTACTCAGGGTCTGGAGGTTGGGAATTAACTAATTGGGCACCTCCCTCAACCTGGCTCGCCTTTGTTTTCCAAGGGCTATTTGCCCGTATTTTTCTGAAGCCGTTTTTCTGAGTAAATAGCACGGTGGCTTGGATTTCTAAAACTGGTCCTTACACTGGGGAGGGCCGCTCATTCTTCTTTGACCCAGGAGACCCAGGCAGTTCATACTCCCCTACAGTCCCCTCCTTCTGGCCTTGCCCACAGCCTCCCTGGTCACCGCCTCTTCCCCTACTCACAGGGCTCCTTCATCCTCCACAAGCTCAGGGCGCATTCTCATTCTCCCTCCACGTGCGCGTCGATTCGCCCCTCCCGCCTGCGCGGCTCCCAGGAAGGCAGCAGCCCCCAGGTGCCCACCTGTCACGCCCCTTCCAGCCCCTCACCCAGTTCCTTCATCCTCCTTTAGCTTTGGGGAGAGTCCACACTCCGCCTCCACGTGCGAACCCAGGGCCGTTACCAGTTACCAGATGCCCCCCCCACCTCCAGCCCGGGCTCCGCCCACCTTGCCCTGGGCGCCGGGCCAGAAGTACCTGGGCCCCCCCTCCCTCTGTTCGGGCTTTGCTCCCCTCCCACCTCCCCCGCCCCACACGCAGTAGCTCGCAGCCCACCCCTCAGCGCTTCCTTCTTTCCGCCCCCTCCCTCTCCAGGAGGTGGGGGGGGCACGAACGAGCGCGGCGGCGGCGTGGCCAATGGGCGCTTGGCTTACTCTGGCCTCTCCCCCGTGCGGCCGCCAATCCCGGCAGGCGGTGGTGGTAATATTGTGGAGTGGAGTTTGGATGCCGCCGCTGCCGCGGGTTGGAACAGTGCGGCGGCGGGGGCTGCCAGGGTATTTCGGGAAGGGGGCGTGAGGAGGCGGCGGCTGCTGCGGCGGCGGCTGTGGCAGCGGCAGCGTGTGGAAGCTGCTGAGAAAAAGAGAAAGAAAGGAAAGAAGAGGGCGGGGGAGTACTCGGAGGAGGCGGGACCGACCGGGCTCCTCACCTCTCGGTAGCGGCGGCGGGCAGCTCGGGAGGCGGCACCGCCCCCTGCCCGCGGACTCTTCAGCGCAGCCGGCCGCCGACCCGCTGGCCCCGGGCAGCGGCCGAAGCTTCGGGGGCGGAAGCGGTGGGCCGGGGTGGCGGTGGAGGCGACCGCCATGGCGTTCCTCAAACTCCGTGACCAGGTAGGTGAAGAGCGGCGGGGCGGGATCGCGCGACGGGGGAGGAAGGAAGGGAGGGCTGCCGGCCAGCGGTGTGGGCCGTCTGAGCTCCGGCTTGGCGGGGTGGGTGCGAAGGAGATGGGTGCCGCCCCGGGGAGTGGCGCGCGGAGGCCAGGCCGAGGACCGCGGGCGACCCGCCTGTCAGCTAAGCACCGGCCGTGTGAAGCCCACGTGCAGCTGGGGGGCTCGCCGCGGTCTCCGGTCGCCGCCGCGTGAGGGGCGGGTTCCGCGCTGGCCGCCTAGGCGTCAGCGTCCGGCTCACTGCCGGGTATGCGCCGCCTGTCTCCTGCCAGGTGAGGCTCGGGCCTAACAGGTGGCCTCCCGCTGCGGGGGGGAGCGGTGCTGGCGGCCGTGACCTTAGGTCACGACCTTGCTTGGCTCTTTGCTTTCCCGGATAGTTCGAGACACACTCTTGGGGTTAAGGGCCGTTGATTCTGCTTCAAGACTAGTTGTTCAACCTTCAAGTTCCCAGACTTGTTTTCTTTTAACATCTCGTGCACCATCTTGGTTACTTTTCTTGACTTAGTAAGAGCTGGTCAAAGAGTACCTGAAGAGCCGAAAAGAGTAGTGACTGTTTTGGACAGGAAATAATTGTGTCTAGGGACGAAATCACAACTATATCAGAATGATTTGTACATCTGAATACGTGGAAAGATGGGTAAGGCTTTCAGGCGATGCAGAGGCTTCTAAACATTTGTATCTCTTCTTTAAGGAAAGGGAAATCAATGTGTGAAATTTGCCGAGTGGCAGTAGACGTAATAGTGATGAGAATTTATTTTTGCCGATTTTTTTTTTTTTTGAACAGAAGATATGGGGCAGCTTTGAAGGGGAAGTAACTTACATATATTGGGAAACTATTTTTAAAGTGAGTACCCCTTCTGTAAAAAACAATGGGGAAAAACTTGAGATGTCTGTAATATCTCTTAGTGACTGTTGTGCCTTAAATTTTGAATCTTGTCATCAATTCTCATTTCACAAGTGAATTTTATGTTTATTTGATGTTAGGCTGTTGGCTTAACTTATGTATCATTAGTTATCAGGAAGGTTTTAGCTGGTGTTAACATCCTCAGGAATGATACTTTGAAAATTTCTACTGTTCAGTGAAGTTTATACATTGTATTTCAAATGATAGAACTGCATTGTTCAATATGATAGCCACTAGCCTCCATGTGGCAACTTAAATTTTAATAAATAAAGTTCACTTACACTTGCTAGCCACATTTCAGGTACTTAGTAGCTGCATGTGGTTATTGATTATGGTATTGGACAGCACAAATACAGAACATTTTTATCACCAGAAGGTTCTATGGGACAGGACTGTTAAAAAACAACAGGTAAAACAACTAATTCCTGCTAATTCCAGTATAGTAAACTCACATTATACTCTTAAAGGTGTAAAACTCAAGATCTGGATTCTCTAATCTTTATCAATGTAATGGCACTTTGTGCTTTCATAAGCCATAGTTGAGGTAGTGATTAATTTTTGTTTTGTTTCTAGTCCTACACTTTTGATAAAGTTACTTTTGCAGTTTGATCATAGTGTGCATTAGGAATTGGTGAGCCTTTTGGAGACCATCCCATTTTATTCACCATCAAGTTTAAGCAGAAACAAGATTATGGTTTCAGTTGGACATAAAATCCAATTGCACCTTTGCATTTGTGTATTTAGGAATTGCAAGTATAAGGCAATTGTGAGGTTATTCCAATTTATATAATATCTCTTAATACTCAATGGTTGTGATGATAAATGTCACCTGTAAACTTAAGGATACTTGAGGGAGAGGGAGAATCAGACGCCCCGCTAAGCAGGGAGCCCGATGTGGAACTCAATCCCAGAACCTTGAGATCATGATCTGAGCTGAAGGCACACGCTTAACTGACTGAGCCACCACCCAGGCAGCCCATATTAGTCTCTTTTTTAAATGTAAGTTAAGTATCATGGCTCAGAGGGGGAAGAACATTGAAGTTTACCTATAAACTACGAAGTAGTTGTCTCAGCCAGTCTGTCTTTTGGAAGACTTTGAGAAATGAGTTTGGTTTGCCTATTTCAAAGGGAATAGCTGCTTTTAGAAGTCATCTTGTATGTTGATATTTTACTGGCTGTTAGAAATGGTGATAAAAGTGAAATGGAATACAAATACTATTTTAACCTTTCCTATCTACAGAAAAAGCAGTTCTGCTAGGTAAGTTATTTTATCTGGAGGAAAGGAATAGAAAATGTGGATAAATACACAGAATTTTAAAGCTGGAAAGTACTCGATGTAGCATTTAACTCAGTCCTCATTTACACTTGGAATAAGAAATAGTTCAGGCTACTTTTTTCTGTTATTGCCATATTCAGCTTGTGTTTTGTTTTCTTTTAGCTCTGTAAATACAGCCTGATATGTAGAAGTATTAATGGGTAGGAGTTGGTCTTTGTGCATGTAGGTGTCAGGTGGGTTCTAGATGGTTTAAATATAAAATCAGTGAGTAAATAAAGCAGTTTGTTTTCATATCCAGTAAATCTGGATAAGACAGCTTTTCCCCTTTCTGTGGCAACACCTAATACTGGAGTAAGAACAGGATTGAATTTTCAGTTGGGCATAAAATCTAATTGCACCTTTGCATTCAAGAATTGTAATTATGAAGTAATTGTGATGCTTCTCTGGTTTTATGTATCTGTTAGTATTCAGTGTAGTGATAATATGTGAAATGTCACCTGTAAACTTGAGGATACATGGACAAGGACTCAGACTAGTGCACTACTTTTTGTTAACAGATGAAAATAATTTATAATTGTAAATGAGGTGAAAATAATTTTTCTGTTTGTAGGACTAGAAACATGAACTTGCCCTGATTTCCCCCCCCCACATTAAAGTGTTTATACAGCATGAGTCTCTGACAATTGCATGATTGTCATGCAGATTTTTGTCTTGCATTTAATAAAAATGTAATTTTATATGATCACATTTAAATTTTAAAAAATTCTCTTTCTAGTTTTATTGAGATATTATTGACATATAACATATGTAAGTATAAGGTATACAGTTCGATGATTTGATACATGTATATTAAGCAAAATGATTACCACAGTAAGATAGTGACACTACCAGGTGTGTGTGGGTGGTTTAGGAATGGTTAAGTGTCCGACTCTTGATTTTGGTCTGGTCATGATCTCAGGCTTGTGGCTTTGAGCCCCACTTCAGGCTCTGTGCTCAGCTCACAGTCTTCTCTCTCTCCTTCAGTTCCTCCCCTACTCACCCGTGGCAGGCTCTCTTCCTCTATTTCTAAAATAAATTTTTTTTTTAAAAAAGTTGACATTGCCATCCCCTCACACAATTACTTTGTGTGTGTGCATGCCCCTTGTGTGTAGATAACATTTAAGATCTACTTCGTTAACAACTTCGAGGTGTATATATGTGTAATAGAGTATTGTTAATTATAGTTAACCATGCTGTACAGTAGATCCCTGGAACTTACTATAACTGGAAATCTGTGCCTTTTGGCCAATAGCATAACTGTATTTTAATTTATCAGCAGTGATTTATAGTATATCATGATAAGAAAGAGAAGACTCTTTGTTTAGCATGCGTAAGGTAACAAACTCACAACTGGAAAGCTGGTACTTAGTTTTAGTATCTAGAAGACTAGAGAGCGATGGAGATCATGGCTGATAAGAGCAGGTGTGTTAGTTGCTGCTTAGCTCCAGGACTTTGTTGCTGTGCACGTGTGCCTAGTATTTTTAGAACTTCAGTTTTCTTTAGGAAGTTAGAGATCCAGATATTTATGAGAATCTCTCTATAAATGTTGGCAAATTGGAAGTTACCATTGATAAAAATTTGAAGCTGTAGTTTTACCTGGGGGTTAGCAGGGGACCAGTTTGTAATCACAAGGTTAATTTAGCTTCAGAAAACAAACTACAAAATAAGATTTCTATTATATTTATTAAGAGATTTATTTATTAGAGAGAGAGTGAGAGAGAGAACTCACATTCGAGTGGGAGAAGGCACAGAGGGGGGAAGAATCTCAAGCAGACTCCCCGCTGAGCTCAACACAGGGCTCTATCTCATGATTCTGAGCCAAAATCAAGAGTCAGGTGTCTAACTGACTGAGCAACCCAAGGGTCTTATCTTAAAAGAACAGTTTTCTTTCAGATAAAGTAGTCAAGATGGTCATAAACTTAAAAAAATAGAGATACAAAAAATTGAGATATAATTTATATACCATAAAAGTCATCTTTGAAAGTGTACAATTCAAGCCAAAGCAAACTTAAGAAAGAAGAACAAAGCTAGAGGTATCATAGTAATCAAAACAATATGGTACTGACACAAAAGTAGACATATATAGATTAATGGAATAGAATAGAGATCCTAGAAATAAACCTGTGTTTATTTGGCCAATTAATGTACGACAAAGGAGGCAGGAATATACAGTGGGGAAAAGACAGTCTCTTCAGTAAATGGTGCTAGAAAAACTAGATAACTACATGCAAAAGAGTGAAACTGGACCACTTTCTAACACAATACACAAGATTAAACTCATTAGATTAAAGAGCTAAATGTCAGACCTCAAACCATAAAACTGGAAGAAAATATAGGCAGTAGTATCTTTGACATTGACCTTGGCAGCATTTTTTGAAATGTGTCTCCGCAAGCACGGTAAAAAAAAGCAAGAGTAAACAATTAGGATTACACCAATATAGAAAGTTTTGCACAGTGAAAGAAACCCATCAATGAAACAGAAGGGCAACCTGCTGAGTGGGAGAAAATATTTTCAAGTGATATATCTTGTAAGGAGTTAATATCTAAAATATATGAAGAATTTACACAACACAGCACTGGTTGGGGGGAATAATTGGTTAAAAAGAGGACAGAGGACATTTTTCCTAATAAAACAGAACAGATAGCCAACAGATACTTGAAAAGATGCTCAACAACACTATCATCAGGGAAATACAAATAAAAAACATGTGAGGTATCAGCTAATACCTGTCAGAATGGCAAAAATCAAAAGGAAAAGAAATAACAGGTATTGGTGAGGATGTGGAGAAAAAGGAACCCTGGTACATTGTTGGTGGGAATGCAAACTGGTGTATCAACTGTGGAAAACAGTATAGAGGTTCATCAAAAAAATTAAAAATAGGAAAACCATAGCATCCAGTAATTCTATTGGATGTTTACCCAAAAGAAAATGAAAATGCTAATTCAGAAGGGTATATGCACCCCTGTATTTATTGTAGCATTATTTATAATACCCAAGATTTGGAAGCAACCTAAGTGTCTATCAGTAGATGGATAAAGATGTCCCACACACACACACACACACAGAGGAATATTAGTCATGAAAAAGAAGATATTGCCATTTACTGCAACATGGATATACTTATATAAAATAAGTCAGCAAAAGACAAATACCATGTGATTTCATTTATATGTGAAATCTAAAAAAAAGCCAACCAAACAAAAAAAGCTGAGACAGTCCCATAAATAACTGGTTGTCATATGAAGGGAGAGGAGTGGGGGATGGGCAAACAGGGATGAAGAAAGGAGGGGATACAAACTTCCAGTTATGGAATAGATGATAGGGATTTTGTTTCTGCGTAAGGAATATAGTCAGTAGTATTATAATAGCAGTGTATGGTGAGGGTAGCTACACTTGTGGTAGTAGCATAATGAGTTGTTGAATTGCTATGTTGTATACCTAAACCCATTGTAACATTGTGTGTCAACTACACTTCAGTTAAAAAAAAATTCAATAAATAACGCCTCCAGGAAAGTGCAATTCAGTGTTTTTGGTGTATTCATAAAGTTGTGCAACCATTACCACTAGGTAATCCTCCCCATCCCATCCCTGCTGAGCACTAATCTGTCTGTCTCTATGAATTTGCCTATTGTGGATATTCATGTAAATGGAATTCTACAGTATGTGACTTTGTGTCTGACTTCTTTCACTTAATGTAATCTTGTTAAGGTTCATCCTATTCATGTAGCATGCTGCCAGAGGCCACATCAGTTAATTCATAAACTTTATATAATGTTCTAAAAGTTCCTACACTTTTATGCTGTTTTATTGCTTCTTGTATGCAAATCTGTAATCTGGGATGTCTATTTCTATTTTCTGAGTTGGTTTTAAAACTGGAGTTAGACTTTGTAGTAGTACTAGAGGAAAGTAGTTTTTACATTTGGATTACTACTTTTGTGTAAGAGCCGTCTTTGTGTTCTCTTCCTTTGTATTCTCTTCCGGGTTAATGGTCATTAGGTAAGGGTTCTTGGTATGCTAAAGGTTAAAGGTTTTTGTTTTTTTTTGTTTTGTGTTTTTTTTTTTTTTTACAGGGTTGGCATATATCAATAAGTAATTATTGAATGGATGTGAATAATATGCTATTTTGAATAGTTAGTAAGCTCTTACTTCATTAAATATCCATTAAGGGCAGAGCATTATTTCACTTTTCAGTAGAAAAACAATAGGCGATCCTTGAAAAATCTTATAATTAGGAATACAGAATATATGAAATGCCTGAAAAACATTTATGCTCAGATATTCAGGTATTCTGCTTTGAGTGTTACCTTGCTTTGTGTTGGAGGCTGTGGGGCACAGAAGGGTACAGTAGTTACTATCTCTGTCCTTAAAAATTTTATTGGCTAGAAAAGGACAAAAGATACATCAATGTACAGGATCTGATACACTTCACCTGAAAAGGTTTATAGAGGTTGAAGAAAAACATACGGAACATATTATTTGGAAATGTCTTTAGCATAGTTAAAAAATAAGTGTGTCTTGTGTTTACTGATTTTTTTTTGATGCATTATATAATACAGTGTAGAACAGGTAAAGATGCAGAACATAAAAGATGTGTATAACATGCTTCAGAATTCAGAAAGAAGTAGATAATCTGATTATAGGCAGAGGGAAACTTTCATGGCAAGGGAGGTTGGTGGTGGTTCACGGGAAGGATCTGTTGAAAGCTAACAGTTGTGTAGGAAAGCAACAAGAGAGGAATAGAAGTCAAGCCAAAAATAAAAATAAAAAGAGAATGATGTATCTGTGCTGTAGTGAGGAGATAGACTGTATTGATATGTGTAGCTGGAAAGGATAGGAGCTAGATTAGCTAAATTAACAGTGACTACATTATGAAGTACTATGAATAAAAGGCTAGGAAGTTTGGATTTGACTGGAAGGCATTTGGAGTTTGTCATAGGTGGCTTTCTTAAGCGAGGGTCTGTGAAGTGCTTTTTGGAGAAATGTGCATACATCTACTTAAGAGGCTTCATAACTTCTATTAGATCCTCTGAGGAGTCCATGACACCCAAATTTAAATAGCCACTGCATTATTGGTTTTAGAAGAGTGAATTACAGAAGACAGAACAACAGGAACACCAGAAACCAGTTAGAGGGCTACTGCTATAATTCAGAACAGATGTAAAACATTTTAGTGCAAGTCAGGTACATTAAGTACTAAGCAGAAGTTTGAATGGAAATAAGTACATCTTTAAAGGATCCTCATAGCTATATTAATGGCTCACTTAACTGTACAACTGAGAGTGTCTTATATTTATACAATAGTTGACAATTTTTTTTGCAGCATAGTCCCCCTAGGATAAATTAGATAGGAAAATATAATTAAGCATTGATAATGCAAGTAGTTAGATTTGGGTTATATTAAATTTTCCAGCATTTTATCTTATTTCCTTTTTGTTTATCTTCAGTGAATGCACTCTACCTGGGTTGAAGTGAGATGCTCCTGGAGAAGGTTTTGCGCCCGGAGAGAATAGTTTGGGGTTAAGTCTTTTTGTTCTGTATTCTATGGACAATTTACATGAAACACACACAGTGATACTGAATCACAGAGTTATACAGTACTTTTCATTCAGAGCAAAAATTAATGAAATCTTCAGTTACTTAAGTCAGTAATGTTTTAAAGTGTAACAATACATCATACATAATGATTAAAGTTCTCAGTTCAGTTTTGGATATATTGAGGTCCTAGTTTAATTTCTACTCCTACTCCCCAGTCCCAGTTCTTAGTTAAGTGATTTATCTACCTTCCTTAGGTGATACTGATTTTTCTTCTGTGTACATACTGATGGACATGCAACTTTAGTGGAAAGTTCACTTTTGCCTAGTAAATTTAAATTCAAATTCTTAATTGGTGATGGTTTATTTAAATTTATTATAAACTTAAAGGTATATATTTTCTACTTTTAAGGATTTGAGGCCACAGATGTTAAAACATACAGTATGGAACAGTTAAGATATTTAAAAAGGAAAATCAGAAAGCAGTTGCTTATGAAACATATACTTGTTTCAGAGCCTAGAGAGTTATTATGCTTTAGTACTCATTTGACTTTATTTCTTGTTACCTAAAGTACCAACCCCC
>PITA01000715.1:0-140270 GCA_004023965.1 Spilogale gracilis | reverse complement strand
GTCAAATTTAGATCATTTTATATTGCTGAAAAGAAACCTCTTACCCCTAAACTGTCATTCCTAAAAACCCCCATCATTCCTAGCCCTAAACAAGTACTAATTTACTTTTTGTTTCTATATATTTGCCTATTTTATGTAGCATGTTTTCAAGGCTCATCTGTACTGTAGCATGTATCAATATTTTTACTGCTGAATAATATAATATTACATTGAATCGTAGCACATTTTATCTATCCATTCAACATTTTGTAGGCATTTGGATTACTTTCACTTTTTGGTTAGTATGAATAATGCTACTGTACACATTTGTGTACAAGTTTTTGTGTAGACATAAGTTTTCATTTCTGTTGGGTACTTAGGAGTGGACTAGTTGCATCATATGGAAATTCTGTATTTAGTGTTAATTTTAACAAACTGCCAGTCCATTTTCTAGAGTGGCTGTACCATTTCATATTCCCACCAGCAGTACATGAGAATTCTGGTTTCTCCACACCCTCAAAACACTTATTATTATCTTTGTTTTCATTACTGTCATCCTAGTATGTGTGAAGTGGTATCTCCTCGTGGTTTTGATTTACATTTCCGTGATAGCTAATAATGTTGAGCATCTTTTCATCAGATCTTTTGCCCATTTTTAAAAATTGGGCTATTTGTCTTTTTATTATTGGGTTGTAGTGCTTTATATATCTTAGATACCAGTCGTTTATCAGATATGTGTTTTGCAACTATATCTCCCATATCTACTTTCGTGCTAGTATTCTTTGAGGGGCAAAACTTTTAATTATGGAGTACAATTTGTCAGTGATTTATAGGATTTTAACTAGGGGGCTGATGTGAGTAGGCCATGCAAGCAGAGGAGTTGACTTGAGGGTGAGAGAGGCTGAGTTCAAAGAAAAGTGTTTTCGATGGTAATTGAGGTGAATGAGGTCCTTTAATGAAAAGAGCTCATGGCCAAGGAGAATATAGTAGAGAATATGGAATTGGTGAAAGAAAGGAAGCCTGTGAAGCTACCAGAGTTAGGAAGAGAGCCAGGGTAGACTACTATCACAAGCCAGAAGACGAAAGAATTTCCCAAATTTTACCTGTATTGTGTTCTCCTAGGCACAAAGGTTGATTTTTTTCATCACCTTTTAGATTTCTTTTTCTCTAACACATTGTTATAAAATTTTCCATGGAAATGTTTTTCCTGTTTGCCCCAATTTCTTTACTTCCTAAGCTAGTAATTCCTAAGTTGGGCATACATCGAAATCAGTTGGCCAGCTTTAATATAGAATTTTGGGGTCCTATTAGACATGCTGAATGAGGATCACCTGGGGTAGTGTCCCAGAATCTGTATTTTAAAACCTCTTCAGGTAAAGAGTGGTTTGCTCTTCACCAAGCTTGTGTACTTTTTTCTTGGATCCCAAATAACTTATATTTTCCAGCCCCTCTTGCATTTGGGGATGGTCATATGATTGCGATCTGGCCATAGGAAATTAAGCAGAAGTGTTGAGTGTTTCTTCAGCCCTGGCAAATACAAACTTTCCTTGAACAATCCTCTTCTTCTCTCTTCTCCTCTCTCCTGCTGGCTGGGTGTTGTCTGCCAAAGCAACATTGGAAATGATGGGTCCAAGAGAGCTGAACTACTGTCAGCCTGGGTCATCTCCAACCTCTTCATGCCCACAGCTGATCATTAACATGGATTTTTGGACTTCATGTAAGCATGAAATAAAAATAAACTATTATGTCACACTTTGGGATTTATCTATAACATCCACTGTTACTTTAATCTATATAACTCTTTAGCTTATTATCCAAAATCTGTTTTGGGATCCATTGCCCTTGGTTTGTACTATTTTATATTTTAACACTCATTTATTTGGTAAGTTAGTCTTCAGCTGTTAACTTCCAGGCCTTATGCATAAATATTGTGTTTTCTTTGTAAAACTTTTCATGGAAATAATTACAATTAACACCTTGATTATTTTATTATATAACAAACATTTGTCTGCCTGCTACTTGCTGGTCCTTGATACTAGGGATATACATGTATATAAAACATAGTCTCTGTCTTCTAGTATGGGATAAGATGGAATTAGAAAAGGGCAGTTACCTTTTTTCTTTGAAAGATTTTATTTATTTATTTGACAGAGAAAGAGATCACAAGTAGGAAGAGAGGCAGGCAGAGAGAGAGGAGGAAGCAGACTCCCTGCTGAGCAGAGAGCCCAATGCTGACCTTGATCCCAGGACCCTGAGATCGTGACCTGAGTTGAAGGCAGAGGCTTTAACCCACTGAGCCACCCAGGCGCCCAAAAAGGGCAGTTATCTTATAAGTGCTTTAAGAGCATCAAGGGAAAAATGGCTGATTGAACCCAGTGGTGGAGTTGGAGGTCCTTGAAGTTTATTTTAATGGACTTTTATTTACCTATGTTCATTTGTAATCTTGTGCTCTCTCCTCCTGGGTGGATAAGAGCCATCCATATATAGCCTGTATAAAATAGCCTTTTAGAGGAGCAAAAAGTACAAGTGCGGTTTTGGTAGATTTGTGTTACATGTGGGTATTTTGTGTGAGTGCATATTTTTTCTTAATCTCTACCACCAAGAAAGAAGAGAATGCTTTATTTAGGAGAACTGCAGATCTTAGTCCTGATGCAGATTATGTTGTTGTTAAACTTTTCCTTTCATTAACTGAGGTTTTTTTTGTTGTTTGTTTTGTTTTGTTTTTAAATAAATACCATATGTTTTCATTTTTCCTTTTGAGGAAACTTTCAGATTAGAAATGGTGGAAGTCAGAAAGAACCTATGTACTGTTAGTATTATATTCTTATTAGTGTAAATTAAGAAAAAGTCATAATTCAAACAGGACTTTGAAAGATTGTGTGTGTGTGTGTGTGTGTGTGTGTGTGTGTGTGTCTGTGTAAAAAGGAAAACAAGAGCCTTCTATTTTGACTAGTTCTCTGAATGGTGGGAGGCTTCCTCCACTTTTTGAAAACTTATATGCTAGTCAGTGTGTAGTTCCAGAGTGTCACAACCACATCGTGAAGAAAAGGAGTTGAACTTGACGGTTAAAACAGCTGGCTTTTAAGGGATGTAAAAGCAAATTGCAGGGGTGAGCAGGGGAGGTGAAACCAGGTAAATAGATCAGAATAGCAAGTGTAGTGTTGGTCAGGTAGATCCAATAAGTACCCTACTCCAGGGTATAGACAGGTAGTTAGAAACTAGCATGTCTGTGAGAGCTTGAATGATTCATATAGTTAAGATACCCAGAATCAAGAGACTTCAATAGATGAGGCCAAGGGACTATAACTGTTCAGACCTTCTCATTTGATATTGTAGCAGGGACAGTGAGAAGGAACCTGGTTGGAGTATTTCCCAATTTAGAATCTAGTCAAGAGATGTAAATGAAATACAGTATAGATGTACTATAGAAATTTTCTGGGAGTGTATTATGCTAAATAATGGTTAATCCACTCACTTAACAATGAGCAGCTTCTCTGTTTTAATGAAACTTATGGTAAATTGTTTTAAATACAGAATTTATTAGTAAAACAAATTATCTTTCAGTTTATCTTTACCATAAAGCCGAATTTCTATATATCACCTTCACTTAAGCTTAGATATATGACTGCTTAACTATTATAGATGCTCAGTAACATAGGGATTATTTTGGATGTCTTGGTGCATTATTGGTTTCAGAAGCTCTTATGTTTTAGCTATATAATTATTGCTTGTGAAATGTCATTAATCAACCTATTTGTATTTTCTTTTCCTCACTAGCAATTTCTATCTTCTAAGACTTCTGTTGGACTGTAAGATTCTATTATGAAGTCACATGAACTTTTTACCTGCTTACCCGTAGTTTCTTCAGCATTTTGGAGCTCCAGTTTTGAACATGGAATTTCTTTTCTCTGATCACAGCTTCTTTCATTACTGGTTCTCCCACTTCCTCATCCACAGTGAACCTGAGCTTTGCTGTGTTGGAACCTACTTTACTATCTGCTAGGTGTAGTTTGGCCACAGACTGGCCTCTTGAGAAGCTTTGACCTGCTGATTTGAGCAGTACTGGTTAGGGTAGTGTTTTCTGAAACATGGGACAACTTTTACTACTGGTGTTTTTCTTGAGATTTTTTGTGTAGGTGACCTGTCTACTTTGATTACCAGGTGTTGACTGATACTTCCTTGCTTCTGGTCCATACTCCTGCGTAGAGCCCTGTATCCTGCTTCATTCTCACTTTCCTCTAGCCTATTCAGGAGTCTCCTGGCTCACTCCATTGCAGCTTTTCCTCTTAACTATTTTGTAGGCTTCATCTTGTCCTCTTTAACGCCCTATCTCTTCTCCTCAGCTGTCACCCATCCCTAACCATCTTTTAGCTTTCCTATCTTCTTTTCTGCCCCCACCTGCTTTTTTTTTCAGTCCTTTTGACCCAGCCTCTTGAGCCTCAACACCTATCTTACCCAGTCTCTTCCCTTTCATCCTAGTGTTCTGCGTCTTGAAACTTGTCCATTTTCCCACTCCCACACCCTTCTCAGGATGGACCCTTTCCTCAGCAAGCCTTGTTTCTCAGTGGGAACTTTCCCTGCGGTTCCTTCCCTTAGTGCTGTTATGTCAGTCTTATATCCTATCCTCTATGTTTTCTACTTGTCTTTACCCCCAGCACTATTCTTTCAGCTTTTAGCTTCTTATCGCTCCATTCTTTCCTGCAGCTTTGTCAGGCAAGAGAAGCAAATGACTTAGAAATGTTAAGTGAATAATAGTGAGTGTCACCATATATGGATATGGGAAGCTATTATGATAATTAATTGAATGTCTGAAATGGTGGAGTATGTACTTTTAATTCTGGCTCATTAATTTATCACTCCTCTGACTGGGCCAGTTACTTAAATTTGAGCTTTCTCACTTAAAAAGGGAGATAATAGTGTCTGTCTCACAGATTTGCTAAATTAGATGAGGTACATAGTCAGCACTTGCTAAATGGTAGCTACTATTGTACTGAAAACGACTTTAGCTTCAGAGGTCTGGGCAGCTCTACCATGTCTTACTGTGTGACCTTGGGCAAAGAAACTGAATCTGAGCCTGAGTTTGATTGGTTGTTTTAACATCTTTTTTGAAATGTAACTGACAAACCACAAAATACACCCATTTAAAATATAGAAAGCAGTGTTTTCTTCTTTTTTAAGTAAATTCACAGGGTTGTGCAGCCATCAGTACAGTCTAATTTTTTTTAACATTTTTGTCACTTTAGAAAGAAGCCCCATAACCAGTAGTCACCCCATTCCTCTTAAGTCCCCCTCCCCTGGCGCACCTTACCATCAGCCTTAGGCAGGCACTAATCTCCTTTCTGTTTCTATGCATTAGCTTATTCTGGACACTTCATGTAAATGGAATCATAAAATACGTAATCTCTTATGACTTGACTTCTTTCACTTAAGGTTTTTGAGTTTCATTTATACTGTAGTATGTCAGAACTTCATTTCTTTTTATTACTATATTGGGTTGTTTGTACTTTCTGAATAAAATAAAATGGGCATGGGGATATCTTCATTGAATTGTGAGAATTTGAAAAAGTGTCTATATGTAGTAGTTGCTGAATAAATGATCACTTCCCCAAACAATTAAAACTCCTGTATTCCCTCGACTTTCTCAGGCAACCTATGGATTACTTCTACAATATTTATTCTCTTGTTTCAGCTCTGGGACCACTGAAAAATTGGTGAAGGAAGTAATGAAATGAAGTTGAATGTACTCCAGTTTTCTGATGTCTAACTTCAGTTGCACCTTCAAGGCTATTTAATCCTTTACCATTCCTTTTCTATATCCATTAATATTTAATTTCTACCTTCTCCATTTTAACATGTAGTTGTGTCTCCTAATTTACAAGAAAAGAGAAGTCTACCTAACCACGTAAGCTTTCTTATTGATCTCTCTCCTTATTGCAAATCATTTATTTGTACTTTGCTTTTTTCCCCATTACCTTTTTTTCTTATTTTGACTGAGAAAAAGGAATATACATTTTTTTCTTTCTCAGAGCATTTTTCTGCTGTAATCTTAATCATACCTTCACCTGAGATTTAGATATATTATTTATTTTTATTTTTTTATATTTTTACACTTTGTTGTCACACATTGTTATATGTTAGTGGCTGGAGGGACACTACCTATTAATCAAGATTCTAATACTCATAGTGGGCAAAACCAGGTAAGCAACACCCACTGCAGGATTCAACCTTAACAAGGCTTATTTCTGTTTGGGTATGCCATATATCACAATATAACTTTTAAAATACTGCTTACTTCAGTGTAAAGTAGTAAATCAAGGTCATTCGAGTTGAATTTTTTTTATTACAATGGTGAAAACATTTTCCTTTTCATTGTCCTATGTCAAGGCTAGGTATATGTAATATATTTTTGTAAAGATTTTATTTATTTATTTATTTGATAGAGAGCACAAGAAGGGAAAGCAGCAGGCAGAGGGAGAGGGAGAAGCAGACTCCTCACCAAACAGGGAACCCCATGCGGGTCTTAATCCTAGGAGTCCAAGATCATGATCTGAGCTAAGGCAGCCACTGAACTGACTGAGCCACTAAGGTGCCCCTATATGTAATATTTTTAGAAAATGAATCCTTTGATTATCCTGGGAGACAGAAATCTTGACCCACCCTTCAGGTAGCCTTCTTTCTGAACCACATTGATTCTAGAATGTGCTCAATTTGTATAGTTTTCATTGGTTCCACATTCCTCTGTCTACCCTGTTCGAAAATCTTCCTTTTTACCCAATTCAGTTCTCTCCAGTTACATTTGTCATTTTCCATTGTATTGTCTACAATAAGGATCCTATGTAGGTCATAGACCTTTCAAGCTGGATTCAGGGAGCTGGCAGTTGGTTAAACCAGTGGTTCCTTTTTTTTCTTTAACAGTTTATTAAGGTATATATTTACATACTATAAAATTCATCTGTTTTTTTTTTTTTTTAATATTTTATTTATTTGACAGAGAGAAACACAGCTAGAGAGGGAACACAAGCAGGGGGAGTGAGAGAGGGAGAAGCAGGCTTCCCGCCGAGCAGGAAGCCCGATGTGGGGCTCGATCCCGGGTCTCCGGGATCATGACCTGAGCCGAAGGCAGTGGCTTAACCAACTGAGCCACCCAGGCGCCGCCTAAAATTCATCTGTTTTAAGAGCACAAGTCAATTATTTTAGTAGATTTAAGGAGTTTTGTACTCAGCACCAAACTCCAGTTTTAGAACATTTCCATCACCTGAAAAGATACCTATTTTGGAAAAACTTCAGTTCTCCTCCTATGTGTTGCTCCCTTATTATTACACTCCTATCACACTCATCACACTTCTACACCTGACGGGTGTTCTGCAGTTCAACTTAGTTTTGTCACTGTTGATTGATTAGGCAATAGCATCAGATCCCATAGGTTAAGGGCTCAGTCCTATAAGACCGTCCTCGCTTCCTTTCCCTACAGATGCCAATCGCAGGTCCAGGTATTTCTGACTGACTGGCTATAAATCAGAAGTTCCCAAATAATTTGCTATAGTGGCTCACAGAACACTGAGAAACATTATGTTAACTAGATTACTGGTTTAGTATAGAAGGATGTAACTAAGGAACAGCCAAATGGAAGAGATACCTAGGGCAAGGTGTGTAGAATGGGACGTGGAGCTTCCATGCTCTTTGGGCGTGCCACTTTCCCCAAATCTTCATGTGTTCACCAGCCTAGAAGCTAAGCTCTCTGAACCCCTCCTTTTGGGTTTTTGTGGAGGCTTCATTACATAGGCACAATTGATTAAATCATTGATCATTGGTAATTGAACTCCAGCTCCTCTCCCCTCCCCAAAAGTCAGGGTTAGAGATGGGGATGAGGGTGGGACTGAAAATTTCAATCCTCTGATCACCTTGGTTGGTTATCTTTAGGCAGTTTCCAAAAGTTACCTCATTAACATAACAAAAGACATTTATAACTCACATCATATGAAATTCCAAAGATTTTAGGAGTTCTGCCAGAAAAGGGGGATGCACACCAAATCACAATATTTAGTTATTTATATTTAGTTTAGTTTAATTTAATCACAATATTTAGTTAGTTTTAGTTTGCTTTTTTACTGAATTAAGATGGAAGCTTACTCAAGGTCTAGAATATTGTTGTGTGCAGCTATAAATTTCCCTTTAAGCACTGTGTTAGCTATTCTATAAGTTTGATGTGTTTTGTTTTTGTTTTCATTCAGCTTAGAATATTCTCAGTTCTGTTGAGATTTTTGTCTTTGACCCATAGGTTATTTAGAAGTATCTTTCATATCCAGCCATTTGTGGATTTCACAATTTCTTTTTTTTTCTAATTTAATTTCATTGTGATTGAGGCACATTTTTTTTGTATTCTTCGTATCGTTTCATTGCTTTTCCCTACCCTTTTTTTTTTTAGAGTTTTATTTTATTTGACAGAAACACAGCTAGAGAGAGGGAACAAGCAGAGGGAGAGGGAGAGGGAGAAGCAAGCTTCCCACTGAGTGGGGAGCCCGATGCGGGGCTTGATCCCAGGATCCTGGGATCATGACCTGAGCTGAAGGCAGATGCTTAACAACTGAGCCACCCAGGCACCCTCCCCATACACATTTTTTTTTTTTTTTAAGATTTTTTTTGGTTAGTATTCATTTTAGAGAGAGAGAAAGTGTGTGCCAGGGAGGGCAGAGTCAGAGGAAGAGGGAGGAGCACACTCCCTGCTGAGCAGGAAAGCTCCCCCCACCCCAATGCAGGGCTCCATCCCAGGATCCTGGGATCATGACCTGAGTTGAAGGCTGGCGCTTAACTAACTGAGCCACCCAGGTGTCCCTCCTGTATTTTTAAAAAAGATTTTATTTATTTGAGAGAGAGCAAGGGCGGGGGGAACAAGCGCATGAGCAGGGGGAGGGGCAGAGGGAGAAGAGGAAGCAGACTCCCCACTGAGCCTAGAGCCTGACATGGGGTCCCATCCCTGAGATCATGATCTGAGCCAGTCTGATGCTTACCTACAAGCTACCCATGCACCCCTTCCTCTCATTTTTATACCAATTTAACTCAAGAAATTCAACGTTATTTGAATTACAATCCACACCAGAATGAGTAAGACACGTTACACACTTCTTTTTTTTTTTTAAGATTTTATTTATTTATTTATTTGACAGAGAGAAACACAGCGAGAGAGGGAACACAAGCAGAGGGACTGAGAGAGGGAGAAGCAGGCTTCCCGTGAGCAGAAAGCCCGATGTGGGGCTCGATCCCCGGTCTCCAGGATCATGACCTGAGCCGAAGGCAGTTGCTTAACCAACTGAGCCACCTAGGCGCACCATGTTACACACTTCTATTTAAAATTTTTTTTATTACTGAGGTGTAGTTGACATACAGTATTTTTTAGTTTCAGGTATACAGCTTTGTTAATTTATAGTTCTATACATAAGTGAGTGCTTACCATGTTAAGTGTGGTCACCATCTGTCACCATATAAAGTTATTACAGTGTTATTGACTGTATTCCCTATATGCATTTTTCATCTCCATGACTTTTTTTTATAACTGGAAATTTGTATCTCTTGATCCTCTTCACCAATTTTGCCCATCCCCTCATTCCCTTTGCCTTTGGCTTCTACTAGTTCTCTGTATTCATGAATCTGTGTCTGTTTTTTGTTTCTTTGAGATTCCACATATAATGAAATTATAGTATTTGTCTTTCTCCGTTTGACTTAATTTATTTAGCATAACACACTGTAGGTCCAATCCGTGTTGTTGCAAATGACAAGATCTCATTCTTTTCTTATGGCTGTAATACTCCATTTTGTGTATATAGAACATCTTTTTTATCCATTCTTCTCTCAGTGGATACTTAGGTTATTTCCATATCTTGGCTATTTTAAAGAATGCAGCAATAAACACAAGGGTGCTTTTCAGATTAGTGTTTACATTTTGGGGCGGTAAATAACCAATAATGGAATCCTGTGGTATTTCTATTTTATTAATTTTTTGAGGAACTGCCATCCTCTTTGCCACAGTGGCTTTACCAGTTTGCATTTTTACTGGTAGTGCACGAGGGTTCCCTTTTTTCCACATCCTTGCCAACACTTGCTACTTATTGTCTTTTTGATACTAACCATTCTGACTGGTATGAGATCATATCTCATTGTGGTTTTGATTTTCACTTCAGTTTTTTAAATTTGAGATTTGTTTTATGGCTTAACGTATAGTATGTTATAGAGAATATTCTGTGCATGCTCGGAAAGAATGGAAGTTCTGCTGTTGATAGGTAGAGTCTTCCCACATGTGTCAGTGAGCTCAAGTTGGTTAATAGTGTTTAAATTCAGTATTGTTTTGTTAGGTGAGTATGTTTAAATTCATTATATCTTCCTGTTGAATTGATGCTTTTAATACCCCTCTTTGTCTTGAGTAATTTTTTTTTATTTAAAGTCTATTGTGTCAGATATGTATAGAGCTACTTAAGTTCTCTGATGTTATTGTTTACATGTTATATCTTTTTCTGTACTTTCAACGTATGTCTGCCTTTGAATTTAAAGTGTCTCTTGAAGATAGCATATAGTTGGGTATTGCCTCTTTATCCAGTCTGACAAATGTTTCTTTAGTGCACTCTTTAATGCTCTCCTATTTGATACTATTTGAAACAGTTGGGTTTACATATCCCATTTACTTTTTGGTTTTTGTACATCTCGTGTCTCTTTTGTTCCTCTGTTCCTCTTTTACCTTTTGTATTGTCTTTTTACCATTTAAATTTTTTGACTTTAAAATTATACATTTCTTCGTGTTTGTTCTAGGGATTACAGTATCCATCAGAATTTATCATGGTCTACTTCACATTGATACTAATAATACTCCAGCAGAGCTTCATTTCCTTCTCCCTCCTTTGTGCTATTATTTTTATATATATTATGTTCATTTATGTAATAAACTCAACAGTACAGTGTTTTAATTATTGCTTTAAACAATGTATATCTTTTGTTATTTTTTAAATTTTTTAATTTTTTTAATTTTTTAAAAGATTTTATTTATTTATTTGACAGAGAGAAACACAGCTAGAGAGGGAACACAAGCAGAGGGACTGAGAGAGGGAAAAGCGATGTGGGGCTCAATCCCAGGCCTCCAGGATCATGACCTGAGCCAAAGGCAGTCACCCAACCAACTGAGCCACCCAGGCGCCCCTTTTATTATTTTTTTTTAACAGTGTGTGTCTTTCTATTTTTTTTTCTTTTTTTAAGAGTGTGTGTGCACGTGTTGGGGGGATGGGGAGGGAGGGGTAGAGGGAGAAAAAGTCTTAAGCAGGCTCCATGCCCAACATAGAGCCAACTCAGGGTTCAGTCTCAAAACCCTGATTTCATGACCTGAGCTGAAATTAAGAGTTGATGCTTAATCAACTAAGCCACCCAGGCGCCCTAAAGATCTATGTCTTAAAGAAGAGATGAAAGGATATTTATAGTCTTTTATATTAACCAACATGTTTACCATTTCCAGTCTCTGTTTCTTCTTGTGGATTTGAGTTATCTTCTGGTGTCATCATTTCCTTCCTCTGGTGTAGCTTCATTCCCTCTTTCCTTTTTGTGCTATTATTGTCATGTATATTACATCTTTATATGTTGTAAGCTTAACGGTACAATTTTATAATTGTTTTATGCAATTACCTTTTCAAATCAAGGGAAGAGTAAACATTTATCTCTTTATTTTCATTTTTCCATATTTCTAATTATCTTTGTCACTGTTATTTTTTCGTATGGATTCCAGTTACTATTTGGTATCACTTCTTTTCATCCAGAATAACTTCCTTTAGTATTTGGCTTACATTTGTATCTTTCAAAGAATACATGTTAGAATTATTGAGCCCCCTCCCATCTTTTCAGTTGGGAATTCATATGCCTTATGATCTTACACACTGGTATTAGTTGAGTGAGGATTGAGAAGGTTGGCATGAGATCGGGCTCAGGGAAGGTTTGTAGGGGCCAATTCTTAAGGGTACGTTGTGTTCTAAACTGTGGGATTTGAAGCTTGTAACTATGGGGAGCAACCACTGGAAGTTTTTTATATAGAGTTCTTTCATCAGATTTGAACCTCGAGGACAGGACTTTGCAAAGACTGGGTCCTGAGTGCTTTTTTAAAGGAAAGTAAATCTTTTTTCCCTGGAATTCCTTCTTCATTCTTTTGAGCAATTAAAAGTTGTTTAGATCATTAAAAAAAAAAAAAGTTGTTTAGATTCAAGTAGCTATTTCCTTGCAGGCATAAAATATTTATGGATTTGTGACAGAATGATACATAGTTCATAGAATGGAAACTATGCCATTGGCCTGTGAAGTTTGTGAGACATTGGTTTGAGAACCACTGTTACAGGATGAACAGATTGCTTATCATTTGTATATATGGAATGGAGTATATATTGAAACATTTAAACATCTTGGGGCATCTGACCTTTATTTTTCTCTTTTCAGTCTTAAAGGGTGGGTGTACATAAGCTGTACCTTTCACCTTTGACTCGTTTTGATATGACAGAGAAGTGTTTGATCTTTTTCTTATTTGGTACTCACAAACTTTTTTTTAACCATAGAAAACCTGTATTTTATGGTTTTCTTTTATACTTGTTAGGAAAAATTAAAGAGCAGAGGATTTATTTATGCTAGGTTTATGCTACCAGTTCTTTACAGAAGTATAAATGAAAGAAAAATTTGTCCCCATCTCCAGACTTGTTGGAAACAGTCCATGTGATTGTCAACTTGTAAATTTTTTCACTTTTGAGTAATTTCTGTGGGAGATGATCTTGTTCCTGGACTACTCTAAGTTCTTGCAGTTGGTTTTGTGAATGCAGGAGCTTTTTTTCCTCATTAAGTCATTAAATGATTTTCCTCATAAAATCATTCAGCTCTACAATTTTCAAGAATATTTTCACTTAACTAATGGAAGTTAGAATTGAAACTGTGAGGAAACTTGTCTATTTAGTCTTGAGCTTAAAATTTCCCAAAGAAATTTTTAACCAGCACCATCACATAACAAGGAGTTTAGGCATATACTTATGTCACAAGCTTTCTAAATACTAGCATACAAAAATAACATTTTTACCTAGTACATTAGATAATATCTCTACTAATATTGGTGAGAATGCAGGAAATTGGTCCCATTATACTGTTTGATTTCCCTATAGCACTTTCTGAAGTAGTTCTGTTTATTTGTTTACATTTCATGGTGTGTCTCTCTCTACTGGAGTGTGAGCTCAAAGAGGGTAAGAATCATATCTTACTTAATGTGGTATCCCCATCACTTATAATAATGCTTTGCATCTGATGGGCATTCAGATAATTGCTAGATGATTAATAAATTCCGATTAGATGTATCTGAAATGGTAGGCTGGTACTATATTTTTTAAGAGAAAATCTCCAGTTATACTTCCAAAGTTGAGAAACAGTGGCCTATCTTCCTTTCCTGATGTGCAGTAATGTGCATAAGGTACAGAAAATACGTACGTATCTTTACTGAAAGATCATTGTTAGAGGCTTCCTTCACTCTTGAAATTGGAAACCTGTGACTGAGTCTCTAGAAGGAAGAATTTAGTTCAGTACCACTTACCAAATATTGTTTGTAGGTAAGACTCAGAGTGGACAGTTGCTTTCCATCATCACATAAAGTTTAGGAAGCTGAGAAGATAGAGCTAAAATGGAGTTTATTTCTTTTTTCTTTTAAATGGGGAAAAGGAAGGCAAAGACTGGTTTCCTAGATCATTTTTCTCTAGAACAGTGATTCTCAGTGGCATGGTAGGGGTATTTTACAATGACTGGAAACATTTTTGATTGTTATAACTGGAAAGGGGGAAAGGATACTACCGGCATCTATTGAATACAGGCCGGGGTACTGCTAACTGTCCTACAAGGAATAGGACATCCAACCACAACAAGGAATCATCTGTTCTGAAATGTCAGTATTGCAGAGGTCAAGAAGCCATTCTTTTAACAGGCTACTTGGAGAAAGCATTGGTAGTTAACTTGGAGTTTGGCAGTGCATGTGCGTACACCTACAGCAGGTTTGGGCCCTGGGCAAAACTGAATGTCGTGTATAGAGAAAACTATAGTTGTGGAGTTGATTTTTATATATGCAGAAGTGTGACTGTAACTAATCTACTTTGGGAGGTCCCTAAGACCACTTTCAGGTTGAGTAATTTGCTAGGATTCAGAACTCAGCAAAGATTTTATATTCATGGTAATGGTTTATTATAGTGAAAGGATATAGATTAAAACCAGGAATGGGAAAATGTCCATTGAACAGAGTCCAGGAAAGTTGCAGATAAAAACTTGCTGTTGTTCTCTCTCAGTGGAGTTATGTGGGCAGTGCTTATTTCTCCCAGCATCAGCGTATGGCAGCCTATGTGGAGTATTGCCAACTAGGAGTATTGCCACTCCAGCTGAGCCTTGCAGTCCAGTGATTTTATTGGGGGTCAGTCACATAGTTTCCAAACCCTTAAGAGGTCAAGCTGATACTTTGTGGCCTAAAGCCTTTACCATAAATCACATTATTATTAGATTATTTGTTGTGGCCCTATATTCACAAGTAAACAAAGTATCCCAATGTTCCAAACAGGACATTTTAAGGGCTTACAGGTTACCTTCTAGAAACTGGGAAAAAGCCAAACCTTTCTTTGCAAGGTTAAGCCTTTACTGTACACATGGAGCCTGCTGTTTTTTTCTTTCTTTGGAAACTGCTGTCTGATTCTTAGAGGTTAGTTTAGGATGTTCTGTTATTGATAGTTTTATGCAAATCTTGTATCTTAGAGACCTGTTCGTGCAAATAAACCAGTGGTTCTCAAACTGTGAGTCATGAACCCCTGGGAGTCTGTGAGATCAAAATTATTCTCAAAATAACAGTAAAATATTCTGTGCCCTTTTACTTTGTTAACATTTGCACTAATAGTATAAAAGTGATGGTAAGTAAAACTGCTGACACCTTTTTAGGAATCTCAGCAGTGGCATTAGACTCAGCGGCATTAGACTCTGTCTGTATCCTTTACTACCATGTGTTTGCAGTTAAAAAAAGTCACCCGTTTCCCTTAGTGTTTTTAAGTATAAATTTTATTAGGCTAACTCTTGCATCTGTATGATAAAATGGGTATGTACTACACAGGGAAAGCACTTTAGGGATGGAGTTGCCATCTGAACTAAGCATTTTTTCCTATGAAAAACTTTTTGCTTGAAAGAACAACTAACAAACTATGGTTTTTCAGCCTTAGATATTTGGCAAATATTTTCTTGAAAAGGAACAAAGCAAACTTGTCATTTTGAGGAAAGCAGCTGTCAGTATTTGTTACTATTGATAAAATTTGAACTTTCCAGAGAGAAATCAGAATTTGAGAAAATCTATGTTGTTTACCTTGAGCTTAGCAGCATCACAGTACTTAAAAGACTTCTTATAATATTGGTAGTGATATTAATAAGTGTGACTTTTTTGATACTGTATGTAATGAAGTGTGTCAAGGGATTGGAACACCTGAATAACTCCATGAGCAGTATTTTCTTAAGGACTGATTCATGATGTTATAAAAACACTCATGGATAAAAGATATATTCAAAGTGCATGGATTTCAGTGTGAAAAAGTATGGAATGTTTATTGATACAGTTTTATATTTCACATTTTAACTAGCCTTTGAGAGATACCAACTTGACAAGTTTTGATGTAGTATCAAAGGAAGATATCCACAATTATCTGAAAAGGGTTTTAAAATATGCTATTTTCTGTCTAGCTATGAGTACAGATTTTTTTTATATACTTGAATCAGGATAATTTATCGTAGATTGAATGCAGAAGCAGCTGTGAGACTCCAACCATTTTCTATTAAGTTAGTTATTAAAGTGATTTGTAAAAATGTAAAACAGTGCCGCTGCTCCCACTAGTTTTTAAAACTTGTTTTTATAAAATTATTTATATTGATATGTATTATATTAAGTGAATTAAAATAAATATTTTAACAATTTCTCAGTTTTAATTTTGAGTATGGTAGACATCAACATAAATAAACAGCAGAAATGAAAAGAAACTCTTTGAGGCTGTCAATAATTTAAAAGTGTGAAGTGGTTTGGAGACCAAAATTTTTTTGAACACATGGCTTCCTGAGATTCGTCCTACAGGTATCGTTGAACCTAAGTTTGTGTCTCTTATAGGATTAGGCTACCACAGGCTGGAAGGTTTAAATTCCTTGGGCTTCAGTGGAAAGTTCTGGCTTTTTATTTCGATCTGAATATATTTTTAATATATAAAATACATAGCAGAATTTATGGTGGTTAAATTTTTACTGTGTATGGCTAAAAATGCATTATTTCTAGATCAGATGAGTGGAGACTTATATCTGGAAGAATGACAAAAAGAATTGCAGGAAATGGTAAATAAATGACTTTCTGAAAGTTTCTAGGCAAGTGATTGTAGAAAAAACTATCGTAGGAGAATCTTAGGGGAAGAAAATAAGGGTTAGCAAACACTTGACATACCCATAAAAAAGGGTTATGATAGGATTGTTTTAATTATTGGCATGCACAGTAGCTTTATCTAATCATAAAGAAATAATAGTTTTTCTATTTCTGTAAACATCGAAAATAAGTTCTGTGGGTTGAGTGGATTGTTGGTAGTTACTAGGGATGTAATTTCAGGCAACAATTAGGAGAACTTTAAATGAGTGTGGTTTTAGAGGAAAAGGGATATTGTCACAGATATTTTTTAACCTATACAGCATTAATCAGGATTACCTTGATTTAGAATCCTGTCTTGGGTAAACCTTTGTAGAGGGTATGTTTGGCTTGTGTTTAGATAAGGCTTTGAGAAATATCTGCAAAGTCAGTAAGTAGAGTATGGTGTGCAAAGCTATACAAGATTTAGAAGAAATCAGGGAGGAAAATTTGTCAGGGATCAAATTAAAAACTTAAAGGCAATGATTTTTCTCCCTAGATATAAATATTTTTGTTAAACTGATTTTGTATATATGATTTTTTTTCTTTTTTATTAACATATAATGTATTACTTGCTTCAGGGGCACAGGTCTGTGAATCATCAGTCTTACACAATTCACAACACTCAACCATAGCACATAACCCAATCACCCTATCCCTCCACCCCCCTGCTACAGCAACCCTCAGTTTGTTTCCTGAGATTAAGAGTCTCTTATGGTTTGTCTCCCTCCCCAGTCCTATCTTGTTTCATTTTTTTCCCTCCTTACCCCCACAACCCCCCACCCTGCTTCTCAAATTTCTCATATTAGAGAAATCATATGATTGTCTTTCGCTGATTGACTTATTTCGCTTAGCATAATACCCTTTAGTTCTAGCCACATTGTTGCAAATGGCAGGATTTTGGGTTTTTGATGGCTGCATAGTATTCCATTGTATATGTATATATAATTTTTTATATGTCGCTTTAGTCCGTGGTGGGTTTATGACGTCTAATCACTACATAGCAGGGCTTAAGAACTAGAATATTAGTAAAAGACCATAATTTTTTTCTCAAGTCTTAGTCAAATAATACTTAGCACTGATATTTGTGTACTTGGATGTTTTTTACTAGTAAAATGTGAGGAAGTTCTGTCTTGAAAAAATCTTGCCTTGAGAAAAGACTTTTTTGTAATCATCAGTGTACTTTTTGGGAAACATTTAAGTAGATAAGTTATCTTTTTAAATTCCATGTTAACCTTTTTCTTTCCTTTTTTTTTTTTTTTTAAGATTTTATTTATTTGACAGAGAGAAACACAGCTAGAGAGAGAACACAAGCAAGGGGAGTGGGAGAGGGAGAAGCAGGCTTCCCGCAGAGCAGGGAGCCTGATGTGGGACTTGATACAGGGACTCCAGGATCATGACCTAGCTGAAGGCAGATGCTTAATGACTGAGCAACCCAAGCGACCAACTTCTTTTCTTTTCTTTTCTTTTCTTTTAAGATTTTATTTGTTTATTTGACAGAGATCACAGATCACAAGTAGGCAGAGAGGCAGGCAGAGAGAGGGAGAAGCAGGCTCCCTGCCGAGCAGAGAGCCCGACGCGGGCCTCGATCCCAGGACCCTGAGATCATGACCTGAGCCGAAGGCAGAGCCTTTAACCCACTGAGCCACCCAGGTGCCCTTTTTTTTTTTTTTTTAAATTAATTAATTTATTTATTTGACAGAGAGAAATACAGCCAGAGAGGGAACCACAAGGAGGGGGAGTGAGAGAGGGAGAAGCAGGCTTCCAGCCGAGCAGGGCACCCTATGTGGGGCTCGATCCCGGGTCTCCGGGATCATGACCTGAGCCGAAGGCAGTCGCTTAACCAACTGAGCCCAGGTGCCCCAGCCAACTTCTTTTCTTTTATAGTCTCCAGTGTTCATTTTAGAGTGAATGATTTATACCTACATTTCTTATTCTATCTGAATAGAGACATGAGATATTTAGGGTCATAGGTGTTCATAAATCTTTTGTGTGTTTGATAGAATCCATCAGAATGCTGTTTATCTCCGGTGTTAAAAAAAAAAAAAACTACTCTAAAACAAAAATACATATTATCCTGGTATGCCTGGGTGACTCAGTCAGCTGGGCATCCAACTTTTGATTTTGGCTCAGGTCATGGTCTGAAGGTCTTGGGATTAAGCCTTGCTTCAGGCTCTGTGCTGGGGGGTGGGGTGGAACCTGCTTGGGATTCTGTCTCTCCCTCTGCCCCTCCCCTATGCATGTGTGTTCTCTCTCTCTTCTAAAAATGTGTGTGTGTGTGTGTGTGTGTGTGTGTATGTATATATATAAAATAAGGTCTAAATTCATTTACATAAAAACAATTATTCTTTACTGTAAAATATGCTAAAATAAAATTTGTCATTTTGATTATTTTAGGGTGTACAATCCATTGACATTAAATACATTCACATTCTTGTGCAGCCATCATCACCATCTATCTTCACGACTTTTTTTGGTCTTCACAAAATGAAACCCCATGCACATTGAATGGTGACTTTTCATTTCCTTCATCCCCTAACCCCTGACAAATAGGGGTTTGTCAAAAAATCCCACATCCTTGGGGTGCTTGGGTGGCTCAGTGGTTAAGCTTCTGCCTTCAGCTCAGGTCATGATCCCGGAGTCCTAGGATCCAGCCCCACATTGGGCTGCCTGCTCGGCGGGAAGCCTGCTTCTCCCTCTCTCATGCTGCTTGTATTCCTTCTCTGGCTGTGTTTCTCTCTGTCACATAAATAAAATCTTAAAAAACAAAAAAATCCCACATCTTTTGTGATTGACTTGTTTTACTTAGTATAATATCTTCAAGGCCTATCCATGTTTGAATGTGTCAAAATATCTTTACTTTCTTAAGACTGAACAATATTTCAGTGTATGTATGTGCCACATTTTATTCATCAGTTAAACCCATGTGTCCTTTTGGCTCTTGTGAACCATGCTGGTTGAAATTTGTGCATATGAGGATGTTTCAGTTCCTGCTTTCAGTTCTTTTGGATATAACCACAGGACTGTAATTGCTGGATCATATGAAAATTTTGTTTACTATTTGAGGAAACTCGTACTATAATCTATGCATTAATAGCTGTACCATTTAACTTTTTTTTTTTTTTCATTTGAGAGAGGGAGAGCACGAGCAGTGTGAAGGGCAGAGAGAGAAGCAGGCTCTCCCCTGAGCATGGAGCCTGATGCGGGGGTCAGTCCAGGGACTCTGGGATCATGATCTGAGCTGAAGGCAGATGCTTAACTGACTGAGTCACCCAGGCATCCCTATCATTTAACAATCTCACCAGCAATGCACAAGAGTTTCAGTTTATTTGCATCCTTGCCAACATTTTTTAAAAATAATTGCAATTCTCATGTGTATGAAGTGATATTTTTTGGTTTTGATTTGTATTTCCCTAATTATTAGTGATACCTGACATCTTTTCATGTGCCTTTTGCCATTTGTCTTTTGGGGAAATGTTTGTTAAAGTCCTTTGCCGATTTTTTAATTGGGTTGTTTTGCTACTGTTTTTGAGTTGTGGGAGTTCTTTATATATTCTAGATATTAACTGCTTATTAGATATATGATTTGCAAAAATGTTCTCCCATTCAGTAGGTTGATTTTTCCCTCCATTGATAGTGTCTTTTATTGCACAAAAGTTTTAAATTTTGATAAAGTTGAGTTTATCTGTTTTTTTTCTTTTGTTGACTGTACTTCTCTCATGTGGAACCAATGTCATGAAGTTTTTTCCTTGTTTTCCTCTAAGAGTTTTATTTATTTATTTATTTATATAATTTTAGCTCTTGTGTTTAGGTCTTTGATCCATTTTGAATTAGTTTTTGTGTATGGTGTGAGGTAAGGGTCCAAATTCATTCTTTGCTTGTGATTATGCAGTTTTCCCAACACCATTTGTTGAAAAGAATCCATAGAATGGTCTTGGCCCTTTTTTAAGATCATTTGATCATATATATATATGGAAGGATTTATTTCTGGGCTCTGTTCTTTTCTGTTGGTCTGTATGGCTATCTTTATGGCCAGTTTCACACTGCTTTGTAGTAAGTTTTGAAATCAGGAAATGTGAAACATCCAAATTTGTTCTCCCCCACCCCTCCCAATCGTTTTGGCTGTTTGGAGTCCCTTGAGATTCCATGTGGATTTTAGGATGGAATTTTTTTTTTTTAATTTATAAAAAACAGTTGGGAATTTGATAGCCATTATATTGAATCTGTAGATTGCTCTACTAGGTATGGGAATATTAATAATATTAAATATTTTAGTACATGGACACAGAATATCTTTCTATTTGTATTGTCTTCAATTTTTTTCAGCAGTGTTAAAAGTAGTTTTTAGGGAACAGATCTTTTGCCTCCTTGGTTAAGTTTATTCCCAAGTATGTCATTGTTTTTGATGCGGCTGTAAATGGAATTGTTATCTTAATTTCCTTTTTGGATTGTTTGTTGTTAGTGTATAAAAAAACAACTAATTTTTGTGTCTTGATTTTGCATCCTGTAACTTTGCTGAATTCATTTATAAATAAATATATGTTATGTGTGTAGTCTTTGGGTTTTTCTACCTATAAGGTCCTGTTGTCTATGAATAGAGTTGATTTTACCTCTTCTTTTCCATTTGGGATACCTTTTCTTTTTCTCATCTGTTAGTAATAACTGATTGAGAATTTAAAGATTTTATTTATTTATTTATTTATTTATTTATTTGACAGAGAGAAACACAGCGAGAGAGGGAACACAAGCAGGGGGGAGTGAGAGAGGGAGAAGCAGGCTTCCCGCCGAGCAAGGCAGGCTTGATCCCAGGTCTCCGGGATCAAGACCTGAGCCGAAGGCATCGCCCAACCAACTGAGCCACCCAGGCGTCCCCTGATGGAGAATTTAAGTGGGAAATGGTATTAGGTGATTGAGAAATTTGTTATCCAAAGACTTACTATGGAAAATATATCTTGAAAGTTTTAGATGATCCATGGAAAACTGTGGTGGGGCTTTTATTTACAAAGTGAAAAAGACCACCTAATTGCAGAGACGGTTTGTTTTTATTTTTGTTTTGTCTTGCTGTCTCTGAGAAAGCCTAATCACAGATGTCATTTTCTTCTAGTCCTTGACCTTGTGCACACCTTTTGTGTTTTTCTGCTTGCTTTTAAATAACTAATTAGCATTTAATTATACTTTGGAATTTTTGTTGTGAAAGATATTTGTATAACAGATACTTGTAACTGACATTATAAAATAATTTTATAGATAAAATGTGAAGTCATTAAAGACACATGGTACATTGGAAATTTTATTTTTAAAGATTCTATTTATTTATTTGTCAGAGAGGGAGCACAAGCAGATGTAAGCCACAGGCAGATGGAGAAGCAGGCTCCCTGCTGAGCAAGGGATGCTCCCAGGACCCTGGGATCATGACCTGAGCCAAAGGCAGATAGATGCTTAACTGACTGAGCCACCCAGGTGTCCCTACACTAGAAATTTTAATCATGTCGGTAAAATCTTAGATGAGAGTACTGAGGCCTGGAGATGATGTTAGCTTACACAAGATTATACATTTATTATTAGTGCTAGGACTAAAACCATTTTGGTGATTTTTCTCTCATTCTGGCCACCTGAACCTTTGATTACTGCAATAGCCTTTAACTGTCTTTCTGGAATTAAGACTCATCCTTTAATTCGTTCTGGTTACTGGATCCAAAACATGTTTCTAAAATATAAATATGATTAGTATCAGTGTGTCAGTTTTTAATTTATTAGCTGTTATCTTCAGGATAATGTTAGCATTAAATATATCTAAGTCCTGGGCATCTGGGTGGCTCAGTTGGTTAAGCGACTGCCTTCGGCTCAGGTCATGATCCTGGAGACCCAGGATTGAGACCCATATTGGGCTCCCTGCTCGGCAGGATGCCTGCTTCTCCCTCTCTCAGTCCCCCTGCTTGTGTTCCCTCTCTGGCTGTGTTTCTCTCTGTCAAATAAATTAAAAAAAAATCTATAAAAAAATATATTTATATCTAAGTCCATTACATGTGTTGTCTGATTAATTCTTTAAACAGTCCTTTGCTATTATTCCAGTTTTATAGATGGGGAAGCTGAGACCAGGACCTAAATGTAGAATTGTCTGATTTCAAAGCTTACGTTCCTAGGCACTATATTATACTATTTAAGTAGGATATTCAAGACATCTTATTTTGTGATTCTTAAGCACTTCTTTAGTGTTTGGTTGATGTTTTTAACTATACGTTCCTTGAGGGCAGAAATCCTGTCCTAGACCCAGCAGCAGTTGCATACTACATAGTAGGTACTTGGTAAATTTTGAACAGATTTTAAGCAGTGAGTAAATAGCGCAGGATAGTGAAAACAGCCCAGTGTGGGAAGACTTGAATATTACAGAGAAAGGAAAAAATTCCTCTTTTGGCCATGTGCATCAAAGGTCAGTCTTGGAGTTAAAGCAAAATAGTGAGAGATGACAGAATGAGGCAATTGAAATCCAGGGAGATGATTTAAAATAGCAAATATTGGAGCACCTGGGTAGCTTAGTCATTTGAGCGTCTGCCTTCAGCTCAGGTCATGATCCCCAGGGCCCTTGGGTTGAGCTCTGCGTCAGGCTCTCTTGCTCTGTGGGGAGTCTGCTTCTCTCTCCCTCTTTCTCTGCCTGTCCCTCCACTCTCTCTCACACTCTCTGTCAAGTAAATGAATAATATCTTAAAATAGCAAGTGTTTATTCTTGACTTACATAAATTATATCATTAGAATGTAAGAATTTGAAAATTGAATCTCTGACTTAATGTTCTCAGGTCTTATGGAATTAGAGAGGGAAGTGCATAAGGACTAGAGACAGAGGCTACTTCATTTTTCACTAAGGGGAAGAAGGAAAATGACAGAGCTTGATTTGACTTTCAAGTGAGATTCTTGAATAAATTATTTAACGAGTTACTTGTTTTCAAGAGAAGTGAAGCACACTAATCATTAAAAATTAGCCTCAATGGAGCCTAAGTCTTTTTGTGTATGAAGCCTGCTGTCTTAAATGGAAGAGATTAAATTTTAAGAGATTTAAGCCATGCTCCTCAGATTTGCTGATAGCACAGTTAAAGGAGGGATAGTGCATTTTCAGGAATGGGCTAGATTTTGCTGTAGTAATGATAACCCAAATCTTATTAGCTTAAAAATAAGAAATTTACTTATTGCTTATAGTACATGTCCGTTCTCTCTCAGTTCAGCAGGGTACTCTGCTTTGTTTTTACTCATTTAGGAACCCAGGCTGGAGTCTTTAACTTCCGCAACATTGCTTGTATTTGTAGCAGGAGAAAAGGAACTTGATGAATTACTTAGCCCTCAAAACCTCCTGTCGCTCACTTCAACTCACATTTAATTGATCAGAGCAAGTTATATGACTACATCCAGTTTGGGTGTTGGGTTGTAGGAAAGTATAATTCTGCCATACTTGAAAGAAAGAGGTCCAGAAATATCACTGAACATCAGTATTGACTGAGTGAAGATTTTTGAAGGATTGATCTTGATAGGCTGGTGTGATGCCGAATCAAAGAGAAATTGAATGGGGAGAAAGTAAGATCATGTCTTTCCATCGAAAAATGAATTCCAGTAACATATTGTTGATGGAGGGTGGGATATGGTGGATATGTGTTGCTGGCTTATCAACACATGTGACAAAAAGAAGTACAGTGGTTGGTGCAAGGAAAATGACAAGGAGGCCTAAATTCTGACTATTTTGCACCAGAATTATCACATTTCTGTCTGTAGGTACATGTTCAGAGGGGAAATACACTTAAAATTGAATATGTGAAATGAATAAGGCAAATAGGAATATATAGCTGGGAAAATTATCCTAGGCAAGGGAATAGGGGACATCATTGCTGCCTTATGTATTTGGAGGTCTGTCATGGAGAAGTAGGAATGAACTTTTATCATATGTCAGACTAAGAACTAGTGGGTGAAAGCTACAGGAAGAGATTTTAGCTCAGTGTAAAGAATTTTCCTGTTTAAAGATGGCATAGAATACTTCTTCCTGGAGATAATCAAGCATCAAATTTATACCCTGAATTTCTGTGATTCTTAATGACAGAATACCTATTATATGCCAAGAACTTTCATAAACACTAAGACAGTGAGGGTGTAAACATTTAGGTAATTATTTGTAACTTTACTGCTGAAAAAAGTAAGATTTAATGAACTAGTGAGCTAATAAAATACTTCTGTCTTAAGCCTTATTATATACTGGAACTACACTAGGAACTTTGTGAATTTTTTCCCTAAATCTTACTTTAGTCTCATTTTACAGGGGAGGAATCTAATTCAGAGATTATAACTTGCCCAGGTTCATTGCTGGTTAGTTGATCAAATAAGAATTTGAACCAAAATCTCTTTGATTCCCAAAACTGCTTTTTCTGCTGTCACACTGCAGTAGTTACATTGTTTTCCATTTTCTACCATGTTTGTGTCTTGGGGGAATCAATGCCTCCTTTGCTTTTGGGCTCTATCTCTCCATCTTTCTGTATCTCACCTCATGGTTCTAATGGGACGTACCAGAGTTCTCCACTACTTGGTCACTCCCTGCCTCCCTTCGCATAGGCCAGTCAGAATTCCCTGGGAGTTTTTAACTGAAGCCAGGAGAGAGAAGCATCCTTCTGTGAAAGTTGCAGCTTTAATGAGAGCTGCCCATGTCAGTGTTTTTTGAAGGAAGCTGGACGACGTTGAGAGATAGTGATGGCTACTATCGGACAAGCTGGTGTCTTGGCTCTGTGAGTGTGTGGTTCCAGCTGTTCCTGATGCCCATCTGCATTCCTTTCCTGGCCATGGTTTAGTTATTCCATTCTTCTCCTATGTGAGATATCCCTAATAGCTTTTAAAAATTCCCCTTTTCACAGGAGCAGAAAGGATTGAGCAGGACCTTGAGCAGTACTGGATGTTTTTGATGGATGAGATTTGGCTCTGGGGGCTGTGTGCTGGGGAAACCCTCTGACAGGGAAGAAATTTACTATGAAGAGGAGAGCCACATTAGTGACTCTTGAAGGTGCAGTTTTTGTGTATATGTATGTGTTGGGGAAAGATGGGATTGTCAACAATGGTGATTTTTCAGAATTTGTTAGAAGCCACTGGATCTATTTAACCAAATGCAGCCTGTGGTATACTGAAATCTTATGACAAAGGCAAAGCTCTCCTAGTTAAAGAGTGTTTAGAGCCTTGGCCTCCTCCTCTCAACCCCTTTCCGTCCCCTTTTTGAGTACTACCTGAGACACTTTAATATGCTTAATAGGATCTAGAAACTTTTTTTTTAAACCTCCAAAGTCTTGTCTTCTCTTTTCCTTTTTTTTTTTTTTTTGAAGATTTTATTTATTTTGGGGGTGGAGAGAGCATTAGCAGGGGAGTTAGTGGGAGAGGAGGGGCAGAGGGAGAGCAGAAGCAGACTCCCTACTGAGCAGGGAGCCCAATGTTGGACTTGATCCTAGGACCGTGAAATCATGATCTGAGCCAAAGGCAGCTGCTTAGCTGACTGAGCCACTCAGGTGCCCCTTGATTGAAACTTCTACTTTGACCTAAAATTGCCACCCAGATGCCCTGAAATGATGAATTTTTGTTGATAAGCTGTCAGCTTTTGTGTGATACACAAATAGTGAAAGTGACAAGTTTGGTGTAGGTTGACAAGGATGTGTCTTTGGTACACTGTGTTACTAATATCGACATGACTCAGATTTAATAATAGAAGTGTAGAGCTTCTGGATAGAGGCTCCTCAGGCTTTGATATTTACTAAGTAACTTTATAGAAAAGCAGACTATGTTCCTTCTAGGTTCCTAATGTAGAAGGTGGTGTAATTGAACTTAAATTTTAAGACAGTCTAAAAATCAAGCTCACATTAGGGTACTTTTTTTTTTTCTTTTTTCTTTGATTTAGTATATATGCACAAATATCTCAGCAATATAGGAGATCCAGGAAAATGGCCCATAGACATACCAGTGTGAAGAACTCTCTGGTCCTAGTTCATATGTATATGTAATACAGATTTCTCTCCTTCCACGTTCATGGTCTTAGTTCATGCTACTGTCATATCTTACTTGGATTGATCTAGTAGTTTTCTAAATGGTGTACCCTTTTTTAGTCTTGCCCCCATTTCAGTTCAGTTTTTTCTTTGTTCGTTTGTTTCTTAAATTCCACATGAGCGAAATCATATGAAATTTGTCTTTCTCTGACTAATGTATTTCACTTAGTACTATACTCTCATCTATCCATGTTGTTGCAAATGGCAACATTTTGTTATTTTTTATGGCAGAATGTTATTCCATTATGTGTATATATCACATCTTCTTTGTCCATTCGTCTATTAGTGGACACAGTGGACACGTAGGCTGCTTCCGTAGTTTGGCTATTGTAAATAATACTGCAGTAAACATAGGGGTACATGTGTATCTCTTTCAATTAGTACTTTTGTATTTTTGGGTTAAATACCCAGTAGTGCAATCACTAGATCATAGGGTAGTTCTATTTCTAATTTTTTGAGGACCCTCCATGCTGTTTTCCTCAGTGGCTGTACCAGTTTGCATTCCCATCTGCAGCGCATAAAGGTTCCTTTTTCTCCACATCCTCACCAACATTTGTTGTTTCTTGTGTTTTTGATTTAAGCCATTCTGAGAGGTGTGAGGTGATAGCTCATTGTGGTTTTGGTTTCCATTTCCCTGATGATGAGTGATGTTGAGCATTGAAAAGACACATGAAACAGACACATGAAACAAAGACAAGAAAAAAATCTTTTCATGTGTCTGTTAGCCATCTGTATGTTTTCTTTCATGTCTTCTCATGTTTTAATGGATTATTCGGGGTTTTCTGGTGTGGGTTTTCATAAGTTCTTTATATATTTTGGACACTAACCCTTTATTAGATATGTCATTTGCAAATATCTTCTCCCATTCAGTAGGTTACTTTTTAGGTTTTTTTTTTGTTTTGTTTTTTGGGTTTTTTTTTGGTTGTTTCCTTTGCTGTGCAGAAGCTTTTTATTTTCATGTAGTCCCAGTAGTTTATTTTTGCTTTTGTTTCCCTTGCCTCAGGAGACATAGCTAAAAAAATGTTGCTATGGCCAGTGTCAGAGTGATTACTGTTTGTGTTCTGTTCTAGGGGATTTTTATGGTTTTAGGTGTCACAAATAGGTCCTTAATCCATTTTGAGTTTATTTTTATGTGTACATAAGAAAGTGGTCCAGTTTCATTCATTTACATGTGGCTATCCAGTTTTCTCAACACCCTTTGTTGAAGAAACTGTGTTTTTCCCATTGCATATTCTTGTCTCCTTTGTTGAAGATGAATTAACCATTATAATCATGAGTTTATTTTTGGGCTTTCTGTTTTGTTCCATTGATTTATGTCTATTTTTGTGCCAGTACTGTACATACTGTTTTGATTACTACAGGTTTGTAGTATGTCTTGAAGTCTGGGATTGTGATACCTCTTGCTTTGTTTTTCTTTTTCAAGATTTCTTTGGCTATTTGGGGTCTTTTGTGGTTCCATACAAATTTTAGGATTATTTGTTCTAGTTCTGTGAAAAAATCCTGTTGGTATTTTTACCTGCATTGCATTAAATCTGCAGATCTCTTTGGGTCGTATGGATATTTTAGCAGTATTTGTTCTTCCAATCCGTGAGCATGAATTATCTTTCCATTTGTTTGTGTTGCCTTATTTGTCTTTCATCATTGTTTTATAGTTTTCAGAGTATAGGGCTTTCACCTTCCTGGATAAGTGTATTTTGTAGGTCTTTTATTACTTTTGGTGCAAATGTAAATGGGTTTGTTTTCTTAATTTCTCTTTCTGCTACTTCATTGTTAGTGTATAGAATGCAGTGGATTTCTATATATTGACTTTGTATCCTGCAATTCTGTATATTGATTTTATATCCTGCAATTCATTTATCAATTCTAGTAGTTTTTTGGTGAAAATTTAGGGATTGCAGATGTCATCTGCATGTAGTAAAAGTTTTACTTCTTCCTTACCAGTTTGGATACCTTTTATTTATTTATTTTTTGTTGTCTGGTTGCTGTGGTTAGAACTTCCAATACTGTGCTGAATTAAAGTGGTGAGGGTGACCATCCTTGTCTCATTCCTGATCTTATGGGAAGTGCTCTCAGTTTTTCACCATTGAGGATGATGTTAGCTGAGGGGTCTTCCATGCACGGCCTTTATTATGTTGGGGTTTGTTTCCTCAAAACCTGCTTTGTTGAGAGTTTCTGTCAGGAGTGGATGTTGCACTTTGTCAAATGCTTTCTCTGGATCAGTTGAAATCATCATATGGTTTTTATCCTTTCTCCTGATGTGATGTATCACATTGATTGATTTGTGAATATTGAACCACCCTTGCATTCCGTGAATAAAGCCTACTTAATCATGGGAAATGATTTTTTTAATGTATTGTGGGGTTAAGATTGCTAATATTTTATTGAGGATTTTTGCATCTGTCTTCATCAGAGATACTGGCCTGTAGTTCTCTTTCTTTGTAGTGTCTATCTGGTTTTGGTATCAGAATAGTGGTACCTGCACAGAATGAGTTTGGAAGCTTTTCTTCCTCTATTTTTGAAAAAGTTTGAGAAGAGTAAGTATTGAGTCTTCTGTAAGTGTTTGGTAGAATTCATCTGTGATGCCATCTGGTCCTAGACCTTTGTTTATTGCGAGTTTTTTGATTGGTGATTCAATTTCATTGCTGTTGATTTTCAAAATTTCTATTTCTGATCCAGTTTTGGGAAATTATATGTTTCTAGGAGTTTATCCATTTTTTATAGGCTGTCCAGTTTGTTGGCATATAATTTTTTATAAAATTCTCTTATAATCCTTTATATTTCTGTGGTGTCAGTTGTTTCATTTCTGATATTGTTTGCATCCTTACCCACCCCCCCCTTTCTTTTTTGATGTGTCTAATGGTTTACCGATTTTGTTGGTCTTTTCAATGAACCACCTCCTGGTTTCATTGATCTGTAAGAAAGATCTTTTTTGCTGCTTTTTTTTTTACATTTATTTTTGTATTACTAACATATAATGTGTTATTTGTTTCAGGGGTACAGGTCTGTGATTCTTCAGTCCTACACAAGACATCGCATTCACCACTACACATACCCTGTCCATTGTCTTATCACCCAACCACCCCATTCCTTGCACCTCCCTCCCTTCCAGCAACCCTCAGTTTGTTTCCTAAGATCAAGGGTCTCCCATGGTTTGTCTCCCTCTCTGGTGTCATCCCATCATCCTGTCTCATCCTTTCCCTTCTTCCTCCATGATCCTCTACCCTACCTCTCAAATTCCACACATCAGTGAGATCACATGACAGTTGTCTTTCTCTTATTGACTTATTTCGCTTAGCATAATACCCTCTAGTGCCATCCACGTTGCTACAAATGGCAAGACCTCATTCTCCTTGATGGCTGCACAGTATTCCATTGCATATAGATATACCACATCTTCTTTATTCATTCAACCCATGGGTTCCTCCCACAGCTTGGCCATTGTGGACATTGCTCTCACAAACACTGGGATGCAGGTGCCCCCTCGACCACCACATCTTGATAAGTTTTTTTTTTTTTTTTAAGATTATTTATTTATTTATTTGTCAGAGAAAGAAAGAGCCCAAGCAGGGGGAGCAGCAGGCAGAGGGAGAAGCACACTCCCCACTGAGCAAGGAGACCAGTGCAGGACTTGATCCCAGGACCCTGGGATCATGACCTGAGCTGAAGGCAGCCACTTCCCAACTGAGCCACCCAGGTGTCCCATATCTTGATAGTTTTTTAGACTTTAAAATTAGACAATATTTTAAAATTTGAATGTAATTTTCAGACACACAGGATAAAATAAAATTCAGTAGAAATCTAAATACCTAACCACCAGTAATAAACAGATAATAATATTTTACCATATTCCCTTGTTCTCTTTAAAAACAGTTTTATATATGTATAGTTATACATACAGCCCCACTCCCTTTTTTCCCTGAATAATTGCTTTAGAAGTTTTTTTAAAAACATTTATACTGTGTTTACATATCCATAAACAATATATGCTATCACTTTTATGTTTTCTAAACTTTTAAAGATTTTTTATTTATTTGACAGAGAGAAACACAGCCAGAGAGGGAACACAAGCAGGGGGAGTGAGAGAGGGAGAAGCAGGCTTCCTGCTGAGCAGGGAGCCTGATGTGGGACTCGATCCCGGGTTTCCGGGATCATGACCTGAGCCGAAGGCAGTCGCTTAACCAACTGAGCCACCCAGGCGCCCCTTGTTTTCTAAACTTTTAAGTGGTGTGTCTTTTGCAACACTTTTAAAAATTTATCCGTGTTGATATGCTTGTTATAATCACTTTATTTTTCATACAAATAAACAGTTTATTTCCTTAATACTACAGTTCTGTAGTTAACAGTCTTGAGCTATTAGGTAGTGCCGCAGTAAATGTTCTGGTGGTCTTCCTGTGTACATATCAAAATTTCTCTGAGGTTGATGTGGGGAAGTAGACCTACTAGGTTATAGCATATATACTTGTTCACCTTTACTGTGTGATTTTTATTTTCTCCCAAGTGGTTACATCAGTTAAATGTCTCTTTACTCTCAAACTTTTTTTTTTTTTTTTAAGATTTATTTATTTGAAAGAGAGTGAGCATGAATTGGGGGTGGGAGAAGCAGGCTCTGGGTTCATGACCTGAGCCGAAGGCAGACACGCAAGCGACTGAGTCCCCCAAGTGCCCCTCAAACTTTTAATTGTTGTTTCAGTTTGACTTTGGTTTTTACAGTTTGATGTGTATGAAGTAATATCTTGTTTTAATTTGTGTTTCCCAGGTTCCTAGATTGAATACATTTTCACATATTTGACCAATTGAAATTTTTTGTATGGATTGTCCATTTTGTTTTTTCTTACCATACAGTTGTGTGTTTGTGTGTGTGTGAGTGTGTGTGTGTTTGTGTGTTCACTATGAATTTTACTGGTTTTGCTATATAAACATCTGGGTATATTGCTAGTCTTTTCACTTTGTTTATGGTGTCTTGTTCAGGACTTTTAATTTGCAGTATAGTTAGATTTATCAGTGTTTTATGTTCCTGTGTAAGAAACCAATGAAGGCTCTAAAGTATTCAGCTTCTTCTTAAAATTTGCAGTTTCTTTACCCATGTAGTTTTTCTGACCCGCCTGGAATTTTATTTTTGTATATGGTATGAGAATCAATTTTTTTTTTCAAAACTGACTTTTCCTTACCCTTTGATTTTCTGTATACTTTTTAAAAAATTTCAGTTCCCCTTGAAAATTATTGAGCTTAACCAGTATTCCATTGAAATTACAGATTTAATTTGGAAAATTGACATTGTGTACAATACTGAGTCTGGAAAAAAGTAGATCATTCTCTAGCAGCAGCTGCTTAAACCTATGTCTGTTGTCTGCCCATGCATTTTCACAGAGTTGCCGTCAAACAATAATAGCTCTCTCTTCTCTCAATTAAATCTTGCATGAGTGTTCCTCATTGGCACATGTTATCTTTGAATCATTTGGGGGAAAGGGGTTCTGGGAAATGTAGTTCCAGACTTCTGTCCTGTGATGCAGTGTAGGCTATGGAAGGGGGTATTGATGATGCAGATTTTACAGTATACAAGCCAAGCAAGCATAAAACAAATACGTTCTTATTTCCCTCCCTCTTTTACATACAAGGGGGCTTGATTGGTGTGTACTTTACTCCAACTGATTTGTTTTGAAGATCTTTTTCAGTGGGATGTACATTTATAATTTTGCTTGCTATTGTCAGCTGCCCTTCGCCGATTATATCAGTCTGTATTTCCACCCATAGTGTGGAACAACAGAAAGTGTTCTGTTGTTTTGCATCCCATCTAACTGCATCTTCTTTCCCCAATAAAAATACTGTTTTACGTTCATTTGGTAAGCTCTTTTTTGTTTAAAAACTGCTTCATTGAAAAAGTTTTGTTTAAAAACTTCCTGGCAGAAGTGATAATCTGACAGTATGCATGGACTTGCATACTCAGTTCATCTTACTATATTAGGATAGTTGTGCTTTCTCTGTGATTATATGACATATTTTATTAATTATTTAGAAACATTTTCTTTCTGCCCCTTTGTGGGCATGGGCTTTTTTTAGTTGTGGTTGTATATCCTTCTATCATAAACACATTGGGTGTGTGTTTGTCCTCTTTACTAAACTATAATCCTTTAGAACAGTGCTATGCTATTACTTTATCCACACAGTAACAACTCAGTAACTGTTGGAATGAATAATACATAATTCTAAATAGAGGTTATTTGCAATTTTATGACCTTTTTGAATTTAGCACAGTGTGTTATGCTAGATGCTTTACCTATATGAACATGACTTATTAAAACCATCATTTAGTCTTTGCTGTTGAGTTGTATGAATACTTTATATATTCTGGATACTAGACTCTTACCAGATACATAATTTGCAAATAGTTTTCATTCTTTGGGGGCATTTTCCTACCCCCTTTTTTTTTTTAAGATTTTATTTATTTATTTCACAGAGAGATCACAACTAGGCAGAGAGGCAGGTAGAGAGAGAGGAAGAAGCAGACTCCCTGCTGAGCAGAGAGCCCGATGTGGGCCTCGATCCCAGGACCCTGAGATCATGACCTGAGCCGAAGCAGAGGCTTTAACCCACTGAGCCACCATTTTCCTACTTTTTAAAATAGTGTCCTTGGCACAAAAATTTTAACTTTGGTAAAGTGTAATTTGTCAATTTTTGGTTCTTACCTCTGCTTTTGGTATCATATCTAAGAAACCTTGCCAAATCCAGTGTGATGAAATTTACTCTAAAATTTTGTCTAAGTACACATGAAACATTGTTCAGTCTAGGTCACATACTGGGTCACAAATCAACCCTCAACAAGTACAGAAAGATTGAAATTATACCATGCATGTTTTCAGACCACAATGGTATGAAGTTTGATGTCAACCACAAGAAAAGTTTTGGAAAGACTACAAATACATGGAGGTTACAGAACATTCTACAAAAGAGTGACTGGGTTAAATGGGAAATTAAAGAAGAAATTTTAAAAGTACATGGAAGCAATGACAGTGAAAACACAACAGTCCAGAACCTTTGGGATGCAGCAAAGGCAGTCCTCGGAGGGAAGTATGTTGCAATACAGGCCTACCTCAAGAAGCAAGAAAAGTCTCAGATACGCAGCCTAACCTTACACCTAAAGGAGCTAGACAAGGAACACCAAATAAAGCCTAAAGCCAGCAGAAGAAGGGAGGTAATAAAGATTAAAGCAGAAATAAATGATACAGAAACAAACAAAACAGTAGAACAGATCAATGAAGCTAGGAGCTGGTTCTTTGAAATAATTAATACAATTGATAAACCCCTACCAGACTTATCAAAAAGAAAAAAAAGACCCAAATAGATAAAATCACAAATGAAAGAGATCACAGTCAATATCACAGAAATACAGTTTTAAGAGAATATTATGAAAAATTATATGCTAACAAACTGGGCAATCTGGAGGAAATGGACAAATTCCTAGGAACATACAGACTACTAAAACTGAAACAGAGGAAGAAATAGAAAATTTGAACAGACCCATAACCAGCAAAGAAATTGAACCAAAAATCTCCCAACAAACCAAAGGCCAGGACCAGATGGCTTTGCAGGGGAATTTTAGCAGAATTTTAAAGAAGAATTTAATACCTATTCTTCTCAAACTGTTCGAAAATCTGGAAATGGAAGGAAAACTTCCAGAATCCTATGAGACCAGTATTTCCTTGATTCCAAATCCAGACAGATCAGAAACAGTCATTTCTGTACACCAGACCCCACTAAAAAGGAGAATTACAGGCCAATATCCCTCATGAATATGGATGTGTAAAATTCTCGACAAGATAGTAGCAAATCAAATCCAACAGTGCATTAAAAATTACCACAACCAAATGGGATTTATTTCTGGGCTGTGGGGCTGGTTCACTTATTTACAAATCAATCAACATGATATACTGCATTAATAAAAGAAAGACTGAGAACCATATGATCCTCTCAATAGATGCAGAAAAAGCATTTGGCAAAATACAGCATCCATTCTTGATAAAAATCCTCAATGGAGTAGAGATAGATGGAACATACCTCAACATCCTCAAGGCCAGATATGAAAGACCCACAGCTAATATCCTCAATGGGGAAAAACTGAGAACCTTTCCTCTATTGCCAGGAACAAGACAGTCATGTCCACTCTCACCATTACTATTTAATACAGTATTGGAAGTCTTAGCCTTAGCAGTCAGACTATGAAAAGAAATAAGTGGCATCATCAACAAGGAAGAAGTAAAATTTATCACTATTTACGGATGACATGATACTCTGTAGAAAACCTGGAAGACTTCACCAAAAAATTGCTAGAACTAATAACATGAACTCAACAAAGTCACAGGATAGAAAATCAATGTACGGAAGTCTGCTGCACTTCTATACACCAATAATGAAGCAGCAGAAAAAGAAATCAAGGAACCAATCTCATTTGCAATTGCACCGGAAACCATAAGATAGCCAGGAATGAGCCTAATCAAAGAGGTAAAAGATACATACCCTGGAAACTATTGAACACTTGTGAAAGAAATTAAATGGGACCCAAAGAAATGGAAAAACAGTCCATACTTATGGATTAGAAGAACAAACATGGTTAAAATGTTTCTGCTGCCCAAAGCAATCTATACATTTTTTTTAAAAAGATTTTATTTATTTATTTGACATAGAGAAACACAGCGAGAGAGGGAACACAAGCAGAGGGACTGAGAGAGGGAGAAGCAGGCTTCCCACCAAGCAGGAAGCCCGATGTGGGGCTCGATCCAGGGTCTTTAGGATCATGACCTGAGCCGAAAGCAGTTGCTTAACCAACTGAGCCACCCAGGCGTCCCAGCAATCTATACATTTAATGGAGTTGCTATCTAGATACCACCAGCCTTTGTCACAGAGCGAGAACAAACAATCCTAACATTTGTGTAGAACCACAAAAGTTCCCAAATAGCCAAAGCAATCCTGAAAATGAAAAGCAAAACTAGAAGCATCATAATTCTGGATTTCAAGCTACATTACAAAGCTGTAGTCATCAAGACAATATGGTGCTAGTACAAAAAATCAGTGAAACAGAATGGAAAACCCAAAAGTTGACCCACAGTTCTGTGGTCAGCTAATCTTCAGTGAGGCAGGAAGGAATATCCAATGGAAAAAAGGCAGTTTGCTCAACAAATGGTGTTGGAAAAACTGGACAACAACATGCAGAAGAATGAAAATGGACCTCTTTCTTATACCATATACAAAAATAAATTCAAAATGGATTAAAGACCTAAATGTGAAATAGGGAACCATCAAAATTCTGGAGAATAAAGGCAGCAACCTCTTTGATCTCAGCTGTAGCAGCCTCTTCTAGACATATCACTAGAGGCAAGGGGAATAAAAGCAAAAATGAACTTTAGGGACTTCATCAAGATAAAAAGTTTCTGCCCAGTGAAGGAAACAGTCAACAAAACTAAAAGGCAGCCTACAGAATGGGAGAAGATACTTGCAAATGACATTTCTGATAAAGGGTTAGTATCCAAAATCTATGAAGACCTTATCAAACTCTGCACCCAAAAAAACAAATAATCCAATTACGAAATGGACAGAAGAGATGAAAAGACAATTTTCCAAAGAAGACATCCAGATGGCTAACACATGAAAAGATGCTCAACATCACTCATCATCAGGGAGATGCAAATCAAAATCACAGTGAGATATCAGCTCACATGTCAGAACAGCTACAGTTAACACAAGAAATAAGAGGCGTTGGTGAGGATGCAGAGAAAGGGGAACTCTCTTGCACTGTTGATGAGAATGCAAACTGATGCAGCCATTCTGGAGAACAGTATGGAGGTTCCCCAAAAATTAAAAATAGAACTACCCTATGATCCAAAAATTGTACTACTAGGTGTTGACCCAAAGGATAAAAAAAAAAATGCAGATTTGAATGGGTACATGCACCCTGATGTTTATAACAGCATTGTCAACAGTAGCCAAAATATGAAGAGACCCAAATGTCCATTGACTGATGAATGTATAAAGAAATGTTTATACATGCACACGCGCGCGCACACACACACACACACACACACACACACACACACTCACACTCACGAATATTACTCAGCCATTAAAAGCACGGAGTCTTGCCATTTGCAATGATGTGGATGGAGCTGAAGTGTTTTATGCTAAGTGAAATGAATCGGTCAGAGAAACAAATACTATATGTTCTCACTCATATTGGAATTTAAGAAGAAAAACAGATAAACGTAGGGAAAAGAGAGAAAAAATGAGAGAGAGGGAAAGAAACCATGAGACACTTTTTAAAATTTTTTTAGGTTTACTTTTGATTTTTTTTAAAATTCATTTTTTAAAGGTTTTTATTTGTCAGAGAGAGAGAGAGAGAGAGAGAAAGATAGCACAAGCAGGGGGAGAGGCAGACAGAGGGAGAAGTAAGCTCCTCTCTGAGCAGGGAGCCCAATGTGGAACTCGATCCCAGGACCCTGGGATTATGACCTGAGCCGAAGGCACTTAACCAGCTTAGCCACCCAGGCATCCCCCATAAGAGACTCTTAACGATAGGGAGCAAACTGAAGGTTGATGGAGGGATGTGGGTGGGGGATGGGCTAGTCAGGTCATGGATATTCGGGAGGGCACTTGTGATGAGCACTGAGTGTTGTGTGTAAGTGATGAATCACTGAATTCTCCTGAAACTAATTTTGCACTATATGTTAACTAACTAGAATTTAAATAAAAATTTAAAAAAATAAAAATTTCTGTAAGAGTTTTACAGTGTTAGCTCATAGATTTAGGTCTTTGATCTTTTTTGAATGTTATGAGGTAAGGTTCCAATTTCTTTTCTATGTGGATATCCAGTTGTCCTGGCACTGCGTTTTAAAGAACTATTCTTTCCCACTGAGTAGTCTTAGCACTCTTAATCCAAACTAATTGACCGCACCTATATGGGTTTATTTTCAGACTGTCAGTTATATTCTATTGACCTATGTATCTGTGTCCTTATGTTAATGCTACACTGTTTTGATTACTGTAGCTTTGTGGGCTTTTTTGTTTGTTTGTTTGTTTTAAGATTTTATTTATTTGACACAGAGAAATACAGCCAGAGAGGGAACACAAGCAGGGGAGTGAGAGAGGGAGAAGCAGGCTTCCCGCCGAGCAAGGAGCCCGATGTGGGGCTCGATCCTGGGTCTCCAGGATCATGACCTGAGCCGAAGGCAGTCGCTTAACCAACTGAGCCACCCAGGTGCCCCTTGATTACTGTAGCTTTGTAATAAGATTTGAAACCATGCAGTGTGAATTTTCTGTGTTCGTGTTTTCCAGGAATGTTTGGACTATTCTGTGTCTCTTGTATTTCTGTATGAATTTTAAGATCAGCTTTTCCATTTCTGGAAAAAAAAAAAAGGCTGTTGTGATTTTGATAGTAATGTCATTGAATCTGTAGGTCACTTTGGGAAATATTTCCATCTTAACAATATTAAGTCTTCCAATCCACAAACACAGGCAGTCTTCCCATTTGTTTAAGATTTTTTATTCTTTCAGCACTGTTTTATAGTTTTCTGTGTATAAGTCTTGCATGCACCTCCTTGGTTATTCCAAAAGTATTTTATTCTTTTTGATGCTATTGTAAATGGGATTTTGTTTTTTAATTTTGGCTGTTCATTTCTAGTGTATGGAAAGAACTGATTTTGTGAGTTGATCTTATATTCTGTAACTTTGCTGAATTTGTTCATCCGTTTGACAGTCTTTTTGTTTTTGAGATTCTTTAGGATTTTATATATATAAGATCATATCAGATAAGAAATAGTTTTACTTCTTCTGTTTCAATTTGGATGCCTTTTATTAATTTTTCTTGCTGTGTTAATCTGGTTAGAACTTCCAGGACAGTGTTAAATATTTAAGTGGTAAAGTGGTTATCCTAGTCTTGTTCCTGATCTTAGGAGGGAAGGATTGAGTCTTTCAACATTAACTATGATGTTAGCTGTGGGTTTTTCATAAACACACTTTATTATGTCAGGGAAGCTCCCTTCTAGTTTGTTGAGTAATTTTATCATGAAAGCATATTGGGAGAGTCCAAGATGGCGGAGAAGTAGGAGCCCTTAGTTTTGTCTGGTCCCAGGAATTCAGCTAGGTAGCAATCAAATCATTCTGAACACCTGTGAACTCAACCGGATATCCAAGAAAAGAATAGCTGCAAGTCTACAAATAGAAAAGCGGCCACTTTCTGCAAGAATGACAAGACGGAAAAACTCACCTCAAAAAAGAGAACAAGAGGCAGCACTGACTGCCAGGGACCTAATTATTATGGAAATAAGTAAGATGCTATAATTAGAGTTCAGAATTGCAATTACCAAGATACTAGCTGGTCTTGAAAAAAGCATAGAAGACACTAGAGATTCCTTTCTGGGGAAATAAAAGAACTAAAATCTAACCAAGGCGAAATCAGAAAGGCTTAATGAGACGCAATCAAGACTGGAGGCTCTAACTGCTAGGATAAATGAAGCAGAAGAGAGAATTAGTGATATAGAATACCAAGTGATGGAGAAAAAAGAAGTTGAGAAAAAGAGATAAACAACTACTGGGTCATGAGAGGAGAATTCGAGAGATAAGTGATACAGTAAAGTGTAACAGTATTAGAATAATTGGTATCTCAGAAGAGGAAAGAGAAAGAGGGGCAGAAGGTATAATGGAGCAGATTATAATGGAGAACTTTACTTATATGGGGAAAAACAGGCATCAAAATCCAAGAGGCACAGAGAACTCCCCTCAAAAAAAAAAAAAAAAAAGAAACAAAAAAGTCAATAACCCAACATATAATAGTAAAACTTGCAAATCTCAGAGACAAAGAAAAAGTCCTAAAAGCAGCTCAGGGCAAGAGTTCTATAACCTGCAAGGGTAGAAACATTAGATTGGCAGGAAACCTATCCACAGAGACCTGGCATGATATATTCAGGGTGTTAAGCTAGAAAAATATGCAGTCAAGAATACTTTATCCAACTAGAATGTCATTCAAAATAGAAGGAGTGTTAAAAACTTCCAGGACAAACAGAAACTAAAAGAATTTATCATCACTAAGCCAGTGCTACTAGCAATACTGAAAGGAGTCCTCTATGCAAAGAGAGAGCCCAAAAGTAACATAGACCAGAAGGGAACAGAGATAATATATAGTAACAGTCACTTTACAGGCAGTGCAGTGGTACTAAATTCATATCTTTAATAGTCATTCTGAATGTAAATGGACCAAATGCCTCCAAAGACACAGGGTATCAGATTGGATAAAAAAGCAAAACCTATCAATATGCTGTCTGCAAGAGATTGATTTTAGACCCAAAGACATCTCCAGATTGATGGTGAGAGCATTTATCATGCTAATAGACATCAAAAGAAAGCTGGGGTGGCAATTCTTACACCAGACAAATTAGATTTTAAACCAAAGACTGTAATAAGAGATGAGGAAGGACATTCTATCATTATTAAAGGGCCTGTCCAACAGAAGATCTAACAATTGTAAGTATTTATGCCCCTAACATGGAAGCGGCCAATAATATAAGCCAGTTAATAATAAAAGCAAAGAAACACATTGTAATAATATAATAATAGTAGGGGACTTTAACACCTCCCTCTCTGCAGTGGATAGATCATCTATGCAGAAGATCAGCAAGGAAACAAGGGCTTTAAATAACACACTGGACCAGATGGACTTCACAGATATATTCAGAACATTCCATGCTAAAGCAACAAAGTGCACATTCTTCTTGAGTGCACATGGAACATTCTCCAGAATAGATCACATCCTGGGTCACAAATCAGGTCTCAACCGGTACCAAAAAATTGGGATCATTCCCTGCATATTGTCAGACCACAATGCTTTGAAATGGGAATTCAGTCACAAGAGCAAAGTTGGAAAGGACTCAGATACATTGAGGCTTAAGAGCATCCTACTAAAGAATGTATGGGTCAACCATGAAATTAAAGAAGAATTTTAAAAAATTCATGGAAGCAAATAAAAATAAAGACACAATTGTTCAAAATCTTTGGGAAGCAGCAAAGGTAGTCCTAAGAGGAAAGTATATAGCACTACAGGCCTTTCTCAAGAAACAAGAAAGGTCTCAAACACACAAACTAACCCTAGAGGAGCTGGAGAAAGAACAGCAAATAAAGCCTAAACCCAGCAGGAGAATAATAAAGATTAGAGCAGAAATCAATGAAATAGAAACCAAAGGAATAGTAGAACAGATCAACGAAACCAGCAGCTTCTTTGAAAGAATAAGATCAATAATCCCTTGGCCATACTTATTCAAAAGAGAAGAGAAAGGACCCAAATAAATAAAATCATGAATGAAAATGCAGAGATCATTACAATTATAAGAACATATGAGCAGTTTATATGCCAGCAAATTAGGCAATCTAGAAGGAATGGATGCATTCCTAGAGATGTATAAACTGCTAAAACTGAACCAGGTAGAAGTAGAAAACCTGAACAGACCCAGAACCAGCAAGGAAAATGAAGCCATAATCAAAATTTCCCAACAAATAGGAGCCCAAGGCCAGATGGCTTCCCAGGGGAATTCTACCAAACATTTAAAGAAGAAATAATACCTATTCTTCTGAAGGTATTTCAAAAAAATAGGAATGATGGGAAAACTTCCAGACTCTATGAGACCAGCATTATCTTGATCCCAAAACCAGACAAAGACCCCATCAAAAAGGAGAATTACAGACCAATATCCCTGATGAACATGGATGAAAAAATTCTCACCAAAATACTAGGCAAAGGCTCCATCAGTACATTAAAAGGATTATTCATCACGATCAAGTGGGATTTATTCCTGGGTTGCAAAGATGGTTCAATATCTGTGGATCAATCAGTGTGATACACTACATAAATAAAAAAAGACAGATAGGATCCAGAACTCAGGAAAGTGCTTTACTTATTTTACAGTATTCTTATAGAGATTTGAACCTGTGAAAGGGAGAGACCCATAAGATGAGGTCTGAGAGGGTCCCAAACTCAGAAGTTTCTTGTTCTCAGAATATGTGACCCTGCTACCATGTTGATGTTCAACTGAGCTTCAGTGTCAAGACTTTTTATCAAGGATTCATTTTATAGGTATGATAGGTTGAATCATTGGTTATATGATTAAATTCAATCTTTAGCCCTGTTCCTCTCCCTGGAGGTCAGATTGGGTTGGGTTAATAGGATGTGGCTCACAGTCTCAACCCTCTTACTACATGATTGTTTTTTCCAGCATGGCTAGCCTCAATCTGAAACAGTCTAGGGGCCTACCATGAGTTACCTCATTAGCATTAATCCATATACCATTGCAGGGGCTCACTGTGAGTAACAAAGACGCTGTATCACTCAGGAAATTGTTAGGTTTTAGAAGTTCTCAGGTATCCATGACAAAGATGAGACAATTTTTTTATTATTTAACACTTCACATATATTGCTTGCTCATGTGCAGATAGATCAACTAAAGGGTAAATTCATTTCTCCTCCACCTTTCTTTCCCCACCTTCACATGATTTAATAATCAAAACCAAATAGAGCTGTACTTGAGAAATCTCTCCCACTTTTTGAGACCAATGAATAAAAACTTATGCAACCCACTCCAAATGAATCACCATCTTCATGTTTCTATGTGCAAATATATATGTCTTTTTCTCTCTCTACAGTCTACACTGTATAGACTCCAATGTAACTTGCTTTTTTCACTTAAAAATATGGAAATACATGTCCGGAGTATATCAGTTGAATATGCATCCACAGTGGTTAGATATTGACAAATTGTTCTCCCACAGAGACTATATTAATACTGTTACTTCAGTTTAGAACCCACATAGTTTGAGACTTGTTGATCTTTGCCAGTTTGAGAGATGAACAGTGGTTTATACCTGTAGTTTTAATATGAATTTCTCTTATGAAGTTGACCATCTGTATATGTTTGCACATTTGTGCTTCCTTTTGTATGAATTGTTTGTTTCTATTCTTTGCCTTTTTTTTGGTGGAAATTTTTTTTCTTATGTTTGTCATTTGTTATATTTTATGGGTACGTCTTTTTCAGTGTAGAAATTTAATTTTTTAAAGTTAGACTTATTAATCTTTTATGATTTTCTAAATTTTTGTGTCTTCCCTATTAGATTATTTTAATAAAACTATTGTGTGGCTTTTTCTAATACTTCTATACCTTATCTCTGTGTTTATTAAGGTGTAATTTAGTGGAGCATCTGGATGGCTCAGTGGGTTAAGCATCTGCTTTCAGCTTAGGTCATGATCCCAGGGTGGTCTTGGGATCAAGCTTCCTGCTCAGCAGAGAGTCTACTTGTCCCTTACCCTCTGCCCCTCCCACCTGCTTGTGCCCTTGTGTGTGTGTGTGTGTGTGTGTGTGTGTGTGTGTGTTCTCTCAAATAAATGAAATCTTAAAGCTCGCGGGCGCTCTCAAATACATAAATTTTTTTTTTTAAAGGGCGTAATTTAGCTGTAGTAAAATTAACCCTTTTTGGTGTACAGCTTTGTGATATCTTACAAATGTATTTAATGACTACCAGAATCCAGATGTAAAACACTTCCATTATCCCTAAAAATTCTTTGGTGCCCTTTTGTTTTCATTCTCTCCTGGGGTCCCCAGGTCCTGGCAACTACTTATCTCTTCTCTGTCCTTAAGGTTTCGCCTTTTGCAGAGTGTTATAAGAAATTGAATCATTCAGTATGCAGCCTTTCACTTACCATAGTACATTTAAGATTTACTCTTGTTGGTGTGTTCAAGTCATTGATTTGTTCCTATTCTATTACTAAATCATTTTCTAGTATATGAATTTACCACAGCTTATTTATCCATTCTCTAGTTGAGTGTTTGGGTTATTTCCAAGTTTTGGAAGTTATGAATAAAGTCAATATAAATGTTCATACACAAGATTTTTTCTCAGCATAATTTTTTATTGGATTCATACCTAGGAATAAAATTGTTGAATTATATGTTAATTATATGTATGACTATAAGCAACTGCCAAATCATTTTCCAGAATGGCTGTGCCATTTTTCATTCCTACCAGTAATGTATGAGAATTGTAATTGCTCTGCATCCTCTCCAGCATTAAATATTGTCACTGTTTTTTTTAAGTCATTTTACTAGGTGTGTAATAGTATTTCATTGTGCTTTAATTTGCATTTTCTTAGTGATTAATGTCTGTGTATTGTCTTTTGTTAAGTGTCAAACTGTTTACATCTTCTGCCCATTTTAAAAATTGGGCTTTGGGGCACTTGGGTGGCTCAGTGTTAAGCCTCTGCCTTTGGCTTAGGTCATGATCTCAGAGTCTTGGGATCGAGTCCCGCATTGGGCTCTCTGCTGGGTGGGGAGCCTGCTTGCCCTTCTTTGTCTGCTTCTCTGTTAAATATATAAATAAAAAAATCTTAACAAAAATTGGACTTTCTGTTATTAGATTATAGGAATTCTTTATTTTGGATATAAATCCTTTGTTATATATCTGATCTGTGAGGGTTTTCTCATCTGTGGCTTGTATTTTCATTCTTTTAATGATCTTTTTTAAAGAGCAGAAATTCTTTGATGAATTTTAATAAATAATTATTTTTATCTCTGGATTTTGCTTTTGATCTTGTCTCTAAGACATCTTTGCCTATTCCAGGCCACAAAGATTTCATTCTGTGCTTTTTTTTCTAGAAATTTTATAGTTTCAGATTGTATGTTTAGATCTGTGATCTATTTTGCGTCATTTATTGTGTTTGATGTTAGCTGGAGGTAGGTGTAAGTTTGTTGTGTTTTTTTTTCTTGCCAATGGATTCTTCAGTTGTCCCAGACCATTTTTTGGAAAGATAATTTTTTCTCTATTGACTTGCTTTTGTGTCTTTGTCAAAAATCACTTGACCATGTATGTGTGCATCTGTTTCTGGACTCTTCTGTTCCACTTCATCAGATACATATGTCTTTATTGCAGTGTTAGACTGTCTTGATTACTGTAGCTTTCTAGGAGGTGTGTGAATCCTCCCAACTTTATTCTTTTTTTAAATACTGCTTTTGTCTTCTATATAAATGTTGCCTTTCCATATAAATTTTTGAATCAGTTTATTTGTTTCTACAAATACCAAAGATACTTTGATTGGAATTGCATTGAATCTGTAGATTAAATGTGGAAAAATTGATGTCTTAACAATATTGAGTCAGTCCATGATTGTGGTATCTCTCTTCATTTATTTAGATCTTTGATGTCCTTCAGCACTATTTTAGTTTTTAGCATATAGATTCTGCATATATTTTCTTAAATAAACCTCAGTATATCAGTTTTTGAGGTGCTGCTACAAATGCTATGCTTTTAAATTCTTTATTTCTACTTCATTGGTAGTATGTGCAGATATAATTGTATTCTACGACTTTGTAAACTTACTAGATAGGAAAATGTTTTCAGAGATTCAGTGGCATTTTCCACATAGATAATCATGCTATGTGCTAATATAGGCCGTTTCTTTCTTTCTTTTTTTTTTTTTTAATATTTTATTTATTTGACAGAGAGAAACACAGCCAGGGAGGGAACACAAGCAAGGGGAATGAGAGAGGGAGAAGCAGGCTTCCTGCCAAGCAGGGAGCCCGATGTGGGACTCGATCCCGGGTCTCCGGGATCATGACCTGAGCCGAAGGCAGTCGCTTAGCCAACTGAGCCACCCAGGCGCCCAGTTTCTTTCTTTTTAAATTGTATGCCTTTTATTTCTTCTTGTAGCTCTGTTGCAATGGCTAGGACTTCTAATATTGTATTGAATAGAATTGATGAGAGCAGACATTCCTGCTTTGTTTCCCCTTAAGGAGAAATCAGTCAGTAGTTTCTCAATATTTTTATAGTTCTTTCAACACAAATATTTCAGTATAGTGATCACTTAGCAAAGGAATCTTATGAATTTTTTTTTTCCAGCTAGCTTCCAGTTTTCCTGATATCATTCCTTGACTAGTGCACCATATGTATGTATGCCAGTGCCCTCCCCCCCCCCATGAACCTCAATCAAAGCACTTCATTGCTTTGCTATTTACTTTTTACTTGTCTTTCTCTCTTAATAGAAGATGAGCATTTTGGGGGGAATAAGAAATGGTGCCTACACTCAAGGAATTAATGTGAATAATTGGTATTACGTTGGACCATATGAAATTGCCAATATTAATTTTTTCTGCTTACAAGGTCTAATTATCAGTGTGAGAAATGTTTGTGCGTGAGAAACTGTTCATCACTGTTGTGTGCTTAGAAGCAAAGCCGTGAAGCCTGGAAATACTGATGTAAATGTGATACAACCACTACCCTTGAAGGAGGTACTCTCTGGAAGACAGGGTCTTTACAATATTCAGATGTATTTCGTTCTGTGGTGGCTCTGTCAGTATACACACAAATTTAATCTCAGTTGGGATCTACTTGTGATTTTAGCTACATACTTCTCGGTATCTTGGACTATAAGACATTTTGGCAGTGATTTCTGTAACTTACTAAGAAGCTAGACACACTTTTATATGTGATAACTTTGTGTGAAAATATACTCTACATTGTTCAGTTTGATGTGACATTTTTTTCAGTCAGTAGGTGTCTTGTAGATTTCCTTTGAAGTAACTTGGTGTTTTAAAAAGCAGAAAGACATGAAGAAAATCATAATACAAAATTTAAAACTTTATTTCCCTACTCCAATTTTTTGTGTCATTTTTTATTGTAGATTATATATGGAGGAATATTATATATATTTGTGTAATACCTAGGCTGTATTGCAAGTCTGGAAAAAGGAATATACAAGAGACTTTGTGTAAGCTTCATGAAGTCACACTGTTTCTCTTGTTCACTTATATTCCTTGCACTTAGTACGTTAAGTAGTTATTAACAAATGATTATTGAATAAGTATTTGGCGGGGAGGCTAAACTAGCTGGATTTGATTATGGTAAGAAAATGTAATTTTTACATGAAACATGTTGACTTTAGTACAGATGAAAGTTATTATAATCACATGTTTGATAAGCATCAAGATAGTTGCATAGTTTTGAGGCAATTAAATTCTACTGTAAATATATAGTAACAAGACTGTCTTTAATCAGTTATTCAGGAATTTGCTTATGACATTGTTTTGGGCTTGACTGTTAAGATTAAAATATAACATTAAAACCTTTAAAGCACTATTTTTTTTCATTTGAACTCTTGTTTAAAATACATGACTCAGAGAAGACTACTTTTGTGTAGCAATAATAGATGTACCCAGAAAATTTACTTTCTTTTGTATTTACTGCCACCAAATGGCAAATTAATAGTATTACTATGTCTGTTATATTAATACTGTAGAAGAAGTACTAAAGATAATGCCCCTTTAGTATTATTCTGACAAGGCGAATTTGTTCATAAAGTGTTGTGACAAAGGAAGAAAAAACAAATTTTAATCCATTTAGAACTGTAGTTGACCTTCTACCAGAATATATAGGTTTCTTTTTTAACACACAGAAAGGCATATTAGAATATAGTGGAAATCACTATGACAAAGATGATAAAAACTTGATAACTCAGACCTAATAAGAAATATATCTGACAGCATACTTTTATACAGGGAATTTAATTCTGACATTTATTCTTTTTTTTTTTTTTAAAGATTTTATTTATTTGACAGAGGGAAACACAGCGAGAGAGGGAACACAAGCAGGGGGAGTGAGAAAGGGAGAAGCAGGCTTCCCTCTGAGCAGGGAGCCTGATGCAGGGCTCGATCCTGGGTCTCCAGGATCCTGACCTGAGCTGAAGGCAGTTGCTTAACAAACTGAGCCACCCAGGTCCCCCAATTCTGACATTTATTCTGTCTAGGTTATTGTACTTGAGAATGATGATTCCAGAATATTTTAGGCCTAATTTTATTTATTTGAAGATAAGCCATTTCCTAAAATTACTGGGACCTGGAAAAATTATTATGTAAGAGTGTAAAAAAAAAATAGAAGCAACATCAAATTTTCAGTATTAGGAAAATGGATTAAATACAAAATGTGTCACTTTTTAATTTAATGTTATATAGTTTAATTGAGAGTGTAGTACAGGAGTATTTAAGGAGGTGGATAAATAGTAGATGAGGGAGGTGGGGAGAAGTAAGTTACTAAACAGTGTATTATCATAGTGTTTTTAAAAGTACATTTATAGAAAATAATTATCAGTGTTTATCTTTGGGAGATATTGTGGTTTCTTAAATTCATGCATTTCTAAAGCAAACATGTTTTAAATATTCAGAAATTATGTAGATCAAATATTTTATGCTTTATAGACACATCATTTGATTATATTATAGTGAATATATTCAAACAGTTTTTGGGGTTTTTTTTGTTTTTGCTTTTTGAATAATGAAATGTCCTATTGAGGCAGTTCTGATTCAGACTTCACTTTTTGAGTCTCATCTGATTGGTTCATATTTAAAGAAAAGCTTTACAAAAACTCTGCCTTGTTACACAGTTTAATAATTTTCTTTCTTAACAAAAGTTTAAAACATCTGAATTAGTAAGATTTTCAATATTACCTAATACCTCAGTGCTTTGTTAAGGTGCTAGTTACGTTTATAACCTAGCCCTTTATTTCTAGGGTCAGCATAGTCTTGCTTTTGATATATGTTTTCTGCTACAGGCCTGAGATTGAAATTGAAGCAATAGAACTACTGCTTCTACCAGAGGAAAATAGTATGGGGATTCCTGTTATGGTAGGTTATTTTCCAGTAGTCTTTCTGCAGTAATATAGGCAGCTCTAGTAATTTGTTGGTTTCTTGGTATTTATATCTCATGAATTAAGCATAGCTTTTCTACATTCTACATAACTATATGTGAATCCTTCATGTCAGTCAAAATCTCTTGTAGACAGTTTGTTTATTATGTGTGTTGGTGCCTGTATTCATGGAAATTTTACTTATAACAACTTAATGAAAATCTAAGAGCTCTGTGATCTCTCTGTTATAGTTTGGAGAAGAGAGTATGAAACAGTTGAATATTATGTACCATATTTAGTTTTTTCTGTTTTTTTTTTCTTTTTAAACTAGTAAATAACTAGATGTTTTCATTCTTCTCTTGTGAAGTTGTATGCATCACCGTGCTCATAGCTCATTCTTTTACATGTAATATGTTTGTGGTGCACTCTGTAAACATTATCAACCATTCAGTATCACTGGGAAACATTAGTTATGTGGTGATTCCCATGCTTTTAGTGAAAGTAGTATAAAAATCTCATAAAATTTAGGAGTGTTAGACAGGAGGCACCTGTGAAGACAGTATAAGCTAGTTTGATACAATTGGCATTGTTTGCTAAGCTTCTTATTTGAAATTCAGATATATTGAAGGGATATAGAAAGGAAAAACATGGCCCGGTAATTGGCTTCTTTACCATTATCAGGTTTCAACTTGCTGTACTTCCTGTTAAATATTTTTTTTTCCTGTTAAATATTTTTAATCCTAAATGGTAATACCATTTGATATTAAGTAGACTCGATGCAAAGTTGTTGTGTTTTTTTTGAAGATTTTATTTATTTATTTGACACAGAGAGAGATATCACAAGTAGGCAGAGAGGCAGGCAGAGAGAGAGGAGGAAACAGGCTTCTCGCAGAGCAGAGAGCCCCGCCCAGGACCTTGAGAGCACGACCTGAGCCTAAGTCAGAGGTTTTAACCCACTGAGCCACCCAGGCACCCAGCAAAGTCGTTTTACAACAACAAAAAAAGTCACCCTTACTGGATTTTGTTTTCATTTGTTATTTAAATTTTTTGTTTGTTTTTTAAAGACGAGAAGATGATTAGAACTCTGTTATGCTGAAAGCTGAAAGATTTTGTCCATCTGTATTTTGGTAGGAGGGGAAGAGATTATTGGGAAAATATTTATTAGATTGTGTTCCAATTTGAACAATTTTGGTTGACATTAAAGATTCATACTCTTGAGAAATTTTGAATTCTGTGTGAATTAACAAATTGTGACTCTTTACATGACCTTTCAGATTTGTCTACTAAATTACCACTTCACAAGCAACTCACATAGGATGCCTGTCCTTTTTTGTTTGCCGACTAGAATCCCACTGGAAACTCATCCCTTCATGCAACTGTATTTCTGTTCTTTATAAATAATTTCCTAGGGGCATCTGAGTAATACAGTCAGCTAAGCGTCTGACTTTACCTCAGTTCATTATCTCAAGGTCCTGGGAGTCTGCTTTTCACTCCCTCTACCCACTTCATGCACTCCTGATCACGTATGTGTTCTCTCTCTCAAATAAAAATCAATAAAATCTTTAAAAAAATTTTAAGAATAAAAATAAATCGTTGTTTAACCATTGGTTCAATAGAAGCTTTGGTTGAGTCTTGAAATACTCCTAATTAGGTCAAGGATTTGAATAATGGGTAGGCAAAATAGAAGGAGAAAAGACTGTCAAACTTAAGGTAGTAAGGATAAGATTTGATTGGAAAAATGGTAACAAACAGCAGGCACCATCAGTATCATATAGTTTATTTTTTCTTTCCTGGTAATGCAAGGTCACAAATTTAACTACTTTTGCTATATGATCATTGTATAAATTGTAATTTTCATCTTTTACCACTGGATGGTGCTTTTACATTGGTTTCTGCAGACTGTCTAAATTTACTTATATAAGGAATTTTAAAGTTCATCATAAAGAACAATGAAATTAAAATTTGATATTGATATAGTTGGTCACATAGATAAATTAAAACTAGTTAAACAATGATTATTTGTGACATAATACATATTGTAATTATTTTTAAAACGATAAATTCTTATATATGAAAGTTTAGAACTATACCTGACCATATTTTCTAATACAGTCTAGTCCATCACCTTAGAAACATTTTGGATGGTTTGATTTTTTAGGCGATACTATAATTTAAATGGCATCTAAATAAACCAATTTCTTGATTTGTAATTAGAACATACATATATACAGATAGCATAGGCTTTTAAAATTGTTTTTGATGATCATCTTTCTTCTATGTAGTAATGTCCCGGCTGGCGCAACAACGTAAGCTGAACCTGAGGGCAAGGAAATGGGAAAACAAAGACAAAGACAAGACGAAGAAAAAGAGATGGGGACAGGAGGGACAAAGCAGATGATGTTCAAGCAATGCAGATTTTATTAAGGGTTACAAAGCTTTTTATAGTAGACTGTGCTCAATTGAACAAGGGGCGGTGACAATAACATGGTTACATGTTTTTTTTATTATGATTTCTATGCAAACCCCTGATCATGCCCAAGTCCCATGATGCTGATTCTCTTTGTTCATCCTACACTACATCAGTAACCCTTTAAGGAGGTAAACAATAAGGGAGATGCCCCAAGCCCCTAGGTAAGATTAAGATTCTGTAATAGTAAAACTGCCTACGTGACTACTGCTGCCTACGTGACTACCATTGCTCTCACCCCAGAGGGAGCCCAAATAGGCACCAGGAGTTTCACTCCTTAACTCTAACCTGCCCGGCCGCAAACATCCGAGCTAATGAGTCCAGAAGCTACAACTCAACTGTTGACACCGCTAGGTTCTGGGCTCCCCACATAGTAACCATCTATTGAAGCCTTTTATTTCACAAATACTATATCCAAATTCTCTTTCGTTAGTTGCCAAAGGACTTTTTGATAGTTATCCTGCTTGGGCAATTTGAGTTTATTTAGGATTGTAACAAACAAAGCTTGAGTTTATTGGGATTGTAACAAGGCCATAGAGAAATCCCAATGCAAGGAAATAATAATCTTAAGTAATAAAGCATTCACTTATATATTACAAAGCTTATATTTTATAAAACTTATATTTTAAAAAGCAAAATAAGCACAAACTCTAGAACATCAGTGTCTCTAACCTTTTTCTGAAACTTTCTTTCTCCAACTCAGTCTGTTGTTTTTTCCTTTTCTGTTCTTTAAAGGATTATATTTGTGTGAAAAAGTTATAAAAAGCATCTGAAATTACCCCTTCTTGTATTCTGCTCTTAAGTAGCTATTTGAGTGCTTTTGAGGTGTGGATTGGGAGGCAGTTATAGTCTAACAAGTTTCAAGCCTTACTTGCTTTACTCTGTATTCAGTGCCCAGCTGTTCCAGTCCCTGGAGCTGCTAAATGTCTTTCGCTTGAAAGGTTTGGTTCTTAATACTGAATCTTCACCTAGACAGTTTTCAGATTTTGGTCCTAAATTTTACTACTGAGGCATATGGGTGGCCCATTTGGTTGGGCCTCTGTCTTTGGCTCGGGTTGTAGTCTCTGGTCCTGGGATGGGGCCCCTTGTTGGCCTCCCTGCTCAGTAGCGGATCTGCTTCTCCCTTTCCTTGTATTCCTCTTCCTTGCTTGTGTTCTCTATCTCTCTCTCTGATAAAGAAAATCTTTTAAAAAAATTTTATTACTTATTGGAATGTGAACTTTTATTATTTAACCCTTATAGAACTTATTTTTCTTACCTCTAAAGTAGTGATTGAGTTCAGCAAATAAGAATCATAAGAAGTGGTAATGTTACTCAGAAAAAATATATATGTATAAATTGGAAGGAAAGGACAGAGTACCCATCGTCCTGCCACTGAATTAACTAATCTGTTATTGCTTTAAAAAAAAAAATCCTTCTGGTCATTATTTAACATAATTAGAATCCTATTTTATATTGTAGGGTTCCACTTAATATTTTTGTAAGGATTATTTGTCCCATTCTTTAGAAATTCTTTTAAAATTTATTTCTAAATATTCAGTTGGGGCCCTGGGTGGCTTAGTCAGTTAAGCAGCTGCCTTTGGCTTTGGTCATGGCCCCAGGGTCCGGGATAGAGCCACACATCTGGCTCCCTGCTAGATGGGGAGTCTTTCTTTCTCTCTCTGCTCCTCTCCCTCACTTGTGCTCTCTCTTTGTTTCTCTCTATCTCAAATAAATAAATTAAAAAAAAATCTTGAGGGTGCCTGGGTGGCTCAGTTGGTTAAGCAACTGCCTTCGGCTCAGGTCATGATCCCAGAGACCCGGGATCGAGTTCCACATCGGGCTCCCTGCTCGGCGGGAAGCCTGCTTCTCCCTCTCTCACTCCCCCTGCTTGTGTTCCCTCTCTGGCTGTGTTTCTCTCTGTCAAATAAATAAAATCTTTAAAAAAAAAATCTTGAAGCATCATTCAGTTTTATTATATGATATATGCTATATTTTAAATAGCTTAATTGTTCAACATTTAAGTTGTTTTTAATGTTTTGTTATAAATGATGCTTGATTGAAATCATAATATGTGGTTTTGTAGGCCTCGCTTTTCCTTCTGTCTACATTCTGGTAAAAAATGCTAGCATAAAAACTTTGAAAGACTTACCAATGAATGTTTTTGACAGCAGTTGCCAAACTTTTTTCCCCAGAAAAGCCCCAGTTTACTCATTTTATCATCCCTCATGGTCTCTGGATTGGACAGTTGCATGCAGTAGAGTAGCCTGCTATTGTTTTCTGTCTTCGGACAGGAAACCTCATTTTTTAGGCCATCTTTATATTGCATCCACAGTGAGGCTTCTAAGATGCAAATCTGATTATGTCACTCTTTGGCTTAAAATTTTTTAGTGGTTTCCTCATTATTCTGCAGGTTAAAATGATTATTCTTTAATGTGGCATTTAAGGTCCTTCATGATATAGCCCGTCTGATTTTCCACCCTTATATTAATGGGACCCTACTATACATTTTGTTGATAAGCAAGTAGGAAGGGAACGTTCTAAGGCAGAGGCAACATCATATTCAGAGGCACAGCTGCAAGAAACAGCATGGTACATTTAAATTGCAGCACGTACATTTGTATATGTGAAACTTAAAGACAAGGTAGGGTGGTCTTTAGTATAGTGTACTTTAATAAAACTTAGTTAACTAAAAGCAGGCAAATAACATTTTATCTATGATTTAAAAAGCAACTGGTGCAGCAGTGGCCACAATTGCCAAACTGTGGAAAGAGCCAAGGTGCCCATCAACAGATGAATGGATAAAGAAGATGTGGTACATATGTACAATGGAATACTATGCCTCCATCAGAAAGGATGAATATCCAACTTTTGTAGCAACGTGGACTGGACTGGAAGATATTATGCTGAGTGAAATAAGCCAAGAAGAGAAAGTCAAGTATCGCATGGTTTCACTTACTTGTGGTGCATGAAGGGTAACCTGGAGGACAGTGGGTGAAGGAAAGTAAAGGGGGACTAGGGTAATCCAGGGAAAGAAACGAAACAACAGAGACTTTGGACACAGAAACAAACTGAGGAACTTGGAGGGAGGGGGATGGAGGGATGGGAGAGCCTGGTGGTGGGTACTGGGGACACCCAAAGTGTGGAACACTGGGTGTGGGGAATGGGGAATGAATCTTGGAACACTGGAAAAAAAAATTTAAGTAACAATAAAAAAAAAAGAATTATTAATGAAGATTCTTGGTTACAATGACAGAAATCCCAACTCAAAATGACTTAAATGCAAATGGAAATGTATTGGCCAGGCAGAGCTAGATCTAGGATTTGGTGACAATAGATTCCCCACCAACCCCTCATGCTTTTTAAATTTTGTCCTTTTTCCCCTCTCCTACAGGCAGTTTAGCATACATTGTCCTTACCTGTAATCCTGAAAGAAGAAAAAGTATCTTTCCTGATAGCCTTGGCAGGAAAGCAGAGTCCTGAGGAAGACCCTGTTTAGCTTTGATCATTTTTTCATCCCTGAATGAATAAATCAATTAGACATGTGATTAGGAGGAGGTGGTACTCTGGCTAGTCCTATATCTTTGGACCAGCTGAACTCCTGAAAAGAAGGGGTTCTTGTGAAAGAATCTATGTTTACTACAAGGATGGATAGAATTGGTGAAAGAAGAACAAGAATTGAGAGATCAGTTAAGAGGTGGTTATGATAACTTGGGTGAGGACTGAAGTGGATCTGAAATAGATCACTACGAACAAAGAAGGTTCAGGAGGATTTTAGGTAAAATGCCTACAGATGGGTGAGTAGTGAGAAGTGGGAGATGAGGTGAGGTAGGCTTCTCGATAATTCTTTGTGTTCTGGGCTATTGTGTGTATGGTGATGCCGTTACTATTAATCAACTTGGGAGGTATAGAAAACACTTTGGGGAAGTAGACTAAAGATGGTAAGTTGATTTTTGACATGCTGAGTCTGAGATTATCTGGAATCTGCAGGTAAAATGGCTCATTGTGCATTTGGAAATTGTATCTGAAGGTTAAGACTGGAAATAAAGACTTGGAAGTTATCATATGTGATGACTGATATTTTATTATATAGATGAGATTGTTCAGAGAGAGATACAGATGAGATTGTTCAGAAAGACAGAAAAGTGGGCTGAAAGAAAAGCCCGTATATAAGTATGAATGGTGGAAGAAAAGCCATGTAGACGGAGCCAAAAAAGAAGGTTTAGAAATACAGGTGAAAATTTTATGGCAGAGAGTTTTAATAAAGATCATTGGTATTCAATATTGTAGAGTAATTTGAGAAAAATAAATGTTTTGCAATAAACTACCGTTGGTGACCTTGGACCAATTCCAGTTGAATGTTGAGTATGGAAGTCAGATTGCAGCAGGGTGAAAAAAGTAGAAAATGGAAGGGTAGCTCATTAAGGAAGCAGAGATGTTTTGTGTAGGTGAAGATGAAGGGAAAGAGACCGCAATAAGGGATAAATCAAAGTGATAATCAGGATTGATAAAGTTTATAAAAAGATGGAAATAATTTTGAATAAACTTACTGTTTCTTCTGTGACTATAAGCCCCTTCCCAGTGATTGCAAAGTCCCTGAGGTGTAGTACCTGGCATGTAAGAAGTGTTTAATAAGTGACTAGTGAATGAATGAAAAATTAGAGAGGAAACTTGAAGATATACAAATATGTTTAAAGGTAGACCAGAAGGAACTTGTTCTTCTCTTTCTCTCTGAGGTAGAATTCCAAAAAATAGTGCCTCCCCAGCTTGCTTATCTTAAAGCACAGCTGTGAGAAAGCAATGTGAGAATAGATGTGAGAGCATTCTCAAACTAGGAAGTACTGATACAAATGGAAGGGAATAATACTTTTCATTTCTGGCATCTTAATTTTGAAATCTGGGACTTCAAATCAGATGCTGTTTGGTTCTTACCCGCTCAGAAATCCCATTTGCTTCCTTAACAGCTAATTTAAATTCTCTTAGATATATAATTTGTAGGAAGAGCCAGGCTTGGGAGACAGATGATCCTGGGTTAGGGTCCATTTTTCTCCACTTGTCAGCCAGGTGATACTGGAAAGTGTTTAACTTTTTCAGCTCAGATTTTTATCTGTGAAACTGGGAGTAAAAATACTTTGCAGTCGTGTTGTTACAAGTGAGTACACATAAAGTACATAGAATCATCATAGGTATTTGCATTACCTGGGATGTTCATCCCAGTCCCATATGAGCAGCCAGCCTGAAGGTGGAACCATCTTCACATAAAACAATGCTTGATAAAAGTACCATCTTACAAGATTTTATCTTACCTCTTGTTATTAGTCATTGATCTAGTTCCTATCTCTAGACCTATGCAGTTTGGTATCTCTTTATAATGACTTTGCTTCAGATATTTTAAAGTTGTCATAGTCTCTCTGACCCTTTTCAGACAAAATACCTGCAGCTTCATTGACACTTTTTTTTTAATAGATTTTATTTGTGAGAGAGAGGGAGAGAGCGCACACAAGCAAGGGGGCAAGGGGAGCAGCAGGCAGAGGGAAAAGCAGGTTCCTTGCTGAGCAAGGAGCCTGATGCGGGACTTGGTCCCAGGACCCCAGGATCATGATCTGAGCCAAAGGCAGATACTTAACTGACTTAGACCCAGGTGTCCCTTCATTGACATTTATGGTTTTTAGATCCACCATTGTCTTGTCTTTGAGTATGTTCTAACCTCATTACTTTAGATGTGGTTTGACCTATGCCTAGGAAATAATGTATTTTTCCTAGAGAAAAGTGAGGTTGATAGGAAACATTTTTTGAGATAAAACTTCCATTTTAATTGGTTAAAATGAAAGTGTAATTTTACTACATATTCTAAAGCTTTCTTTTTTAAAAAATATTTATTTATTTGACAGAGAGATCACAAGTAGGCAGAGCAGCAGGCAGAGAGAGAGGAGGAAGCAGGCTCCCTGCTGAGCAGAGAGCTGGATGCCGGCCTCCATCCGAGGACTCTTGAGATCATGACCTGAGCAGAAGGCAGAGGCCCAACCCACTGAGCCACCTAGGCACCCCTACATATTCTAAAGTAAACTCTTGTCAGTGGCACTTATGAAGTGATTACCTTTAGTCTGTTTTAAGATAAGGTACTGATGACTGATTTTTTTTTTTTTTTAAAGATTTTATTTATTTGACAGAGAGAAACACAGCCAGAGGGGGAACACAAGCAGGGGGAGTGAGAGAGGGAGAAGCAGGCTTCCCGCCGAGCAGGGAGCCCGATGTGGGGCTTGATCCCGGGTCTCCGGGATCATGACCTGAGCCGAAGGCAGTCGCCCAACCAACTGAGCCACTCATGCGCCCCTTTTTTTTGCCTTTACAAACTAAATTTCTTGAGCCTGCAGTATCGTGTAGCACTAGTGTGTTGTGTGCCATTAGTAAAGGTGGAAAAAGTAAACTATTGAAATAAAATGCTAAGATTCAATTTTTCCTTTTAATGCATAGCATACTTTTTTGGTTGTCTACTCACCAGTCATGACCCACTTCTTTCTTTGCAGGTCCCCAGTTTTATTTGAGTGCTCACTCCTCTCCTACATGACTTGGAAAAGTCCTTAATAGTATAAGCTAATCATAGTTACCCTAGTCTACCTCATAGTGATTTGTTTAAGAAGGAACATAAAGAGCCAAGACTGGTCATATGTCAGGAAAAGTCAGTTTGGGTAGCTTCTGGGAAAGTCATTTTGTACCTAAAAAGAGAGACATAGTAAGAAACTTCTTTTCTGCTGGGCAACAATATGTGTCTAATACGATGCCTTGAAGTATGGCAGGTATCTGTGATTATAAAGGGAATTATCCTAAGGTCTTTACTGAGTGTTGACAGAGAAGACTCACCTAGAGCCTAGGGTCGGTCAGGTACCTTAGAGCTACCTTAATTTCACTTCTTGTTGTTTATGGTAAATCTCTTTATTGTGTAAGCCAATTGAGTGTAATATGCTATTTTAGTTTAGTTTAGGATAGCCCTAATGTTAAAGAACATATTTGAAAGTCTTCTGTACAGTAGACACTTTGTGGGAGGCCCATTAAGATGTAGTGATGAGTCTCATAATTTTAAGATCACATTAGAATCATATTTATTCTCACATATTAAATGTTCTGATTGTGAACAAAACAGACAAAAACATTTCTGTACTGCAGGAACTGATACAGGTTTAATTACCCAGTTAGTTAAGGAAGAACCAATTATCAACTTTGACACCAATTTTGAACTTCTTTCCATTTAAGAAGTTCAAAGTTGACTACATCTAAAGGAATTGACATTGTTTTACTCTGAAGTAGCATTAAATTATAAGCATGACTTTTTTATAGGTTCGTCAAGGGCATGAAAATTTATTTCTGCAAAAAAAATTTCATGCCTGATACACATTAGAAACATCCTTTCCTTTTTTTAACAATGGAAGCTGTTCTATAAAATTTTAGATAGCACTCTTTAATAAAGGGAGCTGAAGAATATGAAAAATGTTCTAATTATCTGAGTCATCACTTGGACTTTAAAATAGTTACAAGTTACAGTATTTTTGTCTCCACCCTTCTATAGCTTAGAAAGATGTGAGTCATTTTCTTTGGTATTTCCCAAATGATAGCTACTTTGAAAGGGAAGTGGTGTACGTGGTCCTAATTTGTATGTGAAATAACCAGTATGCGCTTCAGTTACTGATTTTACTACACTTTGTGGGATTCCCTTGGACGTTTCATGTAATTATTGCTTATAAAGGTAAACATGGGTAACCATAGCAACTTATTTTTAAATTGAAAATTCTCCCCAGTTTTTAAAGTGCAGTAACTTGATATTACATATATCCCAGTGTCATCACATTGTAGAAACCAGAATGAATTGCAAATAACCTCTCCTCAGTTTTTTTTTAAAGAAAGGCAGAAGTTCAGCCTGTTTAAAAATTTTACATTCTAATTTGTAATGCTGGACCTGAGTTGTCTTTGATGCAGTTGATGAGAGATAATTACATAAATAATAATGGAAATTTATATTACAGAGAATGTATTTATCCTGGGCCTGGCAGGACATAAGTCATATGCCAGAGATTCTGCTAATTAACATAAAACCTAGCAAAAATTTTATACTAGTAAGAGACAAATCATATAGGATATTTAAAAGTAATACTGCTTAAATAACTACTTCAGTCTGTCCTACAGTTGAGTCTAAATGATGACTACTTTTGCTTAATTTCAAACTACTTCTTGAGGTAATCAAAATTATGAAGAAAATAATCATTTTAAAATATTGCATAAGTGTAGTATTACATGCTTCACAACAGAATATTTTCCTCCCTCTTTCCCTTAGTTTTGACGGATTGGGTGTATTCTAGAAAATTACCTATATTGTTGGGCTTATTAAGTTTTTTTGCTTGTATACTTTTTGAAGGAAATAATTACTTCTTTTAAGACTGAGACCTAAAAAGTCATTTAAATGTTGATTTAGACCTTGGGTTCTCATATATAACTCTTGAATTTGTACTGTTTCTGGGAAGCCCATTCCATCTCCTATCTTAACTGAAATTCTGTGTTTTCATAAGTACATGCTTCTCCAGAGGTCACATGTAGTGTTACTTTGTTCATAGCCAGTATATCTTGGGAATGCCTCTGTGTATATATGTGTGTATGAAGGAAGGAGAGGAGTTGAGTCAGCATTCTTCTGGTTATCCACTATATCTATTAAAATGTTACTTGTGTACCCGACTATAAAAAAATCTTTCTTCTTCTGAGGCACATGCCCTCTGACTAGGTGACTCTTGTTGTTTGTTGCTGTTGTCTGTCGAATCTCACTCCACAGTCTACATCTGGATCAGAGTTGTATCAGTCATCTACATGATTTGATTTCTTTGCCAACATTTTATATATTGTACTTCACAGTGTAACAGCCTCCACACCAGTAATCCTCTCCACTTGGCTCTAACCACATACTCCAATAACCACATCCCACAATTTGTTTCTTGTACTACCTTCACTTCTCTATTTTTATTATCCAGCCTAGACTCCATGACCCATTATTTTCAACTGCTGTACACTCACACTTACTCCTTTTAATTTTATACTTTCTCTTTCATTTACCTTACCCACATCAACCCTTCCTTCCTGTTTCAGAAGACAGATCTCTTCATAACTACGATAATTTTCCACCTCCATCCTAGAATTCCCTCTTTTCTGCATCTGTGAGATCTTCTTTCCTCAATTCTTCTTTTCTTTTTTCCAGTTAGTCCCCCCCTTTAATCTTTTTTTTTCTTTAAGGTTTTTTTCAGCATTAGGTTTTATTTTTTAAATTTTTAAAATTTAAATTCAATTAACATATAATATATTACTAGTTTCAGAGGTAGAATTCAGTGATTCATCAGTCTTATATAACACCCAGTGCTCATTATATCGTGTACCCTCCTTAATGTCCATCATGCAGTTACCCCTTTTTGGTGACATTAAGTCTTCTAATTCATGAACACAGGATATGTTTCCATTTATTAATGTCATTTTTAAAAAAAAAATTATTTATTTATTTGACAGAGAGATCACAAATAGGCAGAGAGGCAGGCAGAGAAAGAGGGAGAATCAGGTTCCGTGCTGAGCAGAGAGCCTGATGTGGGACTCGATCCCAGGACCGTGGGATCATGATCTGAGCCCAAGGCAGAGGCTTAACCCTCTGAGCCACCCAGGTGTCCTATTTATGTCATTTTAATTTCTTTCTTCAATGTTTTGTAATTTTTTTGGTAATTTTTAATATACAAGTCTTTTACCTTCTTGGTTAAGTTTATCACTTAATTGTTTATGATGCTATTGTAAAAAGGAGGTTATTTTTTAAATTTCCTTTTCATGTAGTTTATTCTTAGTGTATAGAAATGCAAGTGATTTGGTTGATTTTTGTATCCTGCACCTTTACTGAATTAATTAATTCTAAGATTTTTTTGTGGAGTCTTAAAGGTTTTGTACATAAAAAGATCATGTCTTCACATTTTTTTACTTCTCTCTTTCTGATTTATGTGTCATTTATTTCTCTCTTGCCTCATATGGCTAGGAAATCTAGTATTTTATTAAATGAGAAGTAGTGGAGATGAACATCTTGGCCATGTTCCTGATCTTAGAGGAAAAGCTTTCAGTTTTTTATCACTGAATGTGTGGGCTTTTCATATATGGCCTGTATAATTTCCTTCTATTCCTAGTTTGTCACAAGTTTTTGTGAAAGGGTGTTGAATTTTTTCAAATGTTTTTTTCTATGTCGAGATGATCATGTTCTCTGTGTGTGTTTTTTACTACATTAATTGATTTTTGTGTAATGATCTATGGTGCATGTCAGACATAAGTCCCATTTTGCCATGGTGTATGATCCTTTTACTTACCTGTTTATTTTTTAAGATTTTATTATTTGAGAGAGAGAGAGAGCATGAGCGAGGGGAGGGGCAGCAGGCACCCTGCGAATGATACTTAATGTACTGTTTAAATTTGATTTGCTAGTGTTTTTGTTGACAATTTTTGTGTTTATGTTTGTCAGGAATTCTATGTTCACCTGAAATTTTATTTTTTTGTTGTGTTTTTCTTTGATTTTGGTATTAGGGTAATGCTGACCCCTCAAATTAGTTCAGATGTGTTCATTCCTCTTCAGTCTTTTCTGGAAGAGCTTGAGAAGGATTGGCATTAATTTTTTGAATGTTTGCTAGAATTTACCAGTAAAGCCATCTGATCCTGGGCTTTTCTTTGTTGGAGATTTTTGATTACTGAGTCCTTTTTTATTCATGATTTAGTCTTCGGTAGGTTGTATGTTTCTAGGAATTTATCCATTTATTCTAGGTTGCTCAGTTGCTTGGCATTATAATTGTTTACAGTAGTCTCTTATCCTCCCCCCTTCCCATGGCATCAATTATAGTGTCTCCTCTTCCATTGTTGATTTCATTTGAGTTCTCTGTTGTTCTAGCTAAAGTTTTGTCAGTTTAATATTTTCGAACAACTGACTTAGTTTTGTTAATTTTTTTTTTCTATTTTATTTTCTTTAGTTCTGACTTAATCTGTTATTTTCTTCTTTATGCTAACTACGGGCTTAGCTTGTTCTTTTTCTAACTCCTTGAGGTGTAAAGGTAGGTTATTTGAGATCTTTCTTTTTAAATGTAGGTGTTTATCACAGTAAATTTCCCTCCGAGTACTGCTTTTGCTGTATCCCATGAGTTTTGGTATGCTATCTTTTTGTTTTTGTCTCAAGATATTGAGATATTTCTAACTTCCCCTTTGATTCCTTCTTTGAACCGTTGGTTGTTCAAGAGTATGTTGTTTAATTTCTGTATGTTTATTACTTTTCCAATATTCCTTTTGCTGTGGATTACTAGTTTCATTCTGTTTTGGTCAGAAAAGATATTTGGTGTGATTTCACTTTTAAATTTGTTAAAATTTGTTTTGTGACCTAAGATGCCATCTATCCTGGAGAATGTTCTAGGTGTCCTTGAGGACACTGTGTATTCTGCTACTGTTCGGCGGAATGTTCTGTATGTTTTTGTTAGGTCTATTTGGTCTACAAATAGTGTTGGTGTTCAAGCCTGCTGTTTCCTTGTTGGCTACCTATTTAGATATTCTGTCTGTTACCAGAAGTAGGATATTGAAGTCTGCTACTATTATTATACAGCTGTCAAATTCTCCTTTCAGTTTGTCAGTGTTTGCTTCATATATTTAGATGCTCTGATGTTAGGTGTGTGTATATTTATAATTGTTACTTCTCCCTAGTTTTGTCCTTATATAATGTCCTTTGCCTTACATGACAGTTTTTTTGACTTAAGATCTATTTTGTCTGTTACAAGTTTAGTTGTCCGGTTCCTTTTTTAAACATTTCCATGGCATTATCTTTTCCATCCCTTCACTTTGCCTGCATGTTCCCTTCAGTCAAAAGTGTGTCTCTTGGGCGCCTGGGTGGCTCATAGGATTAAGCCTCTGCCGTCTGCTCCGGTCATGATCTCAGGTACCTGGGATCGAGTCCCACATTGGGCTCTCTGCTCAGCAGGAAGCCTGTTTCCCTCTCTTTCTCTACCTGCCTCTCTGCCTATCTGTGATCTCTCTCTCTATCAAATAAATAAATAAAATCTTAAAAAAAAAAAAAAAAAGAGGTGTGTCTCTTGTTGGGACATCTAGGCAGCTCAGTCGATTAACTGCCTTCAGCTCACATCATGATCCCAGGGGCCTGGGATTGAGTTACACATCCGTTCTCAGCGGGGAGCCTGCATCTCCCTCTGCTTGTGCTCTCTCTCATTGACAAATAGATAAATAAAATCTTAAAGTGTGCATCTCTTGGAGATAGCGTATAGTTGGATCTTGGTTTTGTTGTTGTTGTTGTTGTTGTTGTTGTTGTTGTTGTTGTTTAATCCATTCAGTCATTCTGTGTCTTTGGATTGGTTAATTCTTTTTTGAAAATCAAGTTCTTTAGCCTTCAGCATGTTTATCTTGATCATTGCCTTTTCTTCTGTAACCTTTCCTGGGTTAAATATTGCCTAATTTATTATTTTCTCAGGGTCACATTTATTGAAGAAATCTAATCTATGGTCGCTACCACTACTTTTGGTACTTTGTTTTCTTGAGCTAACCTATTTTTGTCAGAAAAGGGACATCAAGTCCTAAAATACTAAAACTGAAAATAACTGTAAAAATCATTTAATCACTTTAACTTCAACAGTAAAATGAAGGTGCCAAGAGAAAGGAAGTGATGTGCTGACAGTTAAGTCAACTTTTGTTAACTTCAACTTACAGATTCTGTATGGACCTTAATGTATGTGAAGAAGCCTCTGAATGCTGAAGAAAGTGACACTTATAAAGTTGTGCTCTGTTTTAAACAAAAATAATGTTGTGGCCCTCAAACCAGGGTTAATATTGTGATTAAATTAGAGAGATGTATGTGTTACCAGGGAAGAAACAAGAGGTAAAAGAAAGACAACTAGTGAGCCTTTCAATTTATGATAGAATTATTTCGGAAAAGCCAGCTAAGGCTGCTAGGTCCTGTTTTGGCAATTTTACTATGGAACAGTCTAGCAACGTATATTCAGATTGCTTACTCTGAACCATCATAAAAATCTAAACTACGTTCTATTCCTTAAGACAGTAATGTAGGTAGCATGTTTTAGTTTTCTTTCTAGAACAATTAAACTTTTAAAAAGTTACTCTTTATAGGTCTGTGTAATAAATCATTGCATGTTGTGTAATGATTGTCACTAGCCAGGAATATATGGCTGGCTGATATAACTGAGGAACTGAATTGTTGATTTAGTTTTATTTAAATTCCAAAAATACTTGATTTTGTTATTGGAACTTTAAAATATGTTTACAACTTGAGCACATGTATTTACATCCTCAGCTGTAAATTTCTTGAGATCTTAATACAAATCTATTATTTCTAATGAAAATTTAATGTTCACTTTGAGATATACTTTAAGTATAAAATACAAACACAATTTGAAGACAGTAAAAGAATGTAAAATATCCATTAACTCTGTATTGACTACAAACAAATAATATTTGTGGTATATTTTATTACATAAAATATTGTTATAATTTTACATTTCTGTTTCAGTATTTACTAGAAAATGTTAAATTATGTATGTGGCTTGTTTTCACTTGTCTACACTTTGGGTGACTAAACTGTTATTCTGGCATTATAAGTAGATTTAATTTTAATGTTAAATAAACCTAATAAATAAGGTGGTGTCAACCATTTTCTGAGAAATGTGATCATCAAGAGGAAGTTTTGATATTAGATGTATGTATGTATTTACTAGAAAATGTTAAATTATGTATGTGGCTTGTTTTCACTTGTCTACACTTTGGGTGACTAAACTGTTATTCTGGCATTATAAGTAGATTTAATTTTAATGTTAAATAAACCTAATAAATAAGGTGGTGTCAACCATTTTCTGAGAAATGTGATCATCAAGAGGAAGTTTTGATATTAGATGTTCTAATTCGTTGACCATTGATTTGAGAAAACACTCTTTTTTCTTTTCTTTTCTTTTTTTTTTTAAGATTTTATTTATTTGACAGAAACACAGCCAGAGAGGGAACACAAGTAAGGGGAGTGAGAAGCAGGCTTCCCGCCGAGCAGGGAGCCTGATGTGGGACTCGATCCCGGGTCTCTGGGATCATGACCTGAGCCGAAGGCAGTCGCTTAACCAACTGAGCCACCCAGGCGCCCAAGAAAACACTCTTTCAATAAATCAGAGGAAAAAGTAGCAACAGTGAAGATTATGGATAGCTTTACAAAAGCCATCTTTTTTTTTTTTTTTTTTTAGATTTTTATTTATTTGACAGAGGGAAACACAGCCAAAGAGGGACTACAAGCAGGGGGAGTGAGAGGAGGAGAAGCAGGGCTTCCTGCCAAGCAGGAAGTCCTGGGCTCGATCCCAGGACTCCAGGATCATGACCTGAGCTGAAGGCAGAGGCTTAACCACTGAGCCACCCAGGTGCCCCCAAAGCCATCATTTTTTTAAGAGAATGGACAGTTAGAAGATATCTTTATATACCAGTTACAATTAATAAATTCATATGCTGTACTCTGCCACTGATTTAATTAGTAGCAGGTTTGTCTTGTACCTCTAATTTAGGTCTTTTCTGTATATACTGCCTTTTATTGTCTTTTTGGTTCTTACCTTGTACTGGATAGTTTTTCTTGTGTGCCTCATTTAGGCTGCATAAAGTCTTTTTTTCACCTGCTCTACTGAGGTATAATTGAGTAAAAAATTGTATTGTTTAAGTAAATTGTATTATTTAAGGTGTACAGTATGATGATTTGAAGTACATATCCACTGTGAAATGATTACTACTATCAAGCTAAAAGTGTGTTAATTAACACATCCATCACCTCTAATAGTTACCTTTTTTTTGGGGGGGGGGTGGTAAGAACATAGTATCTACTCTCAGCAGATTTAAAGTGCATAGTTAAGTATTGTTAACTGTAGCCATCATGCCGTGTATATAGATCCCCCAAAGTTACTCTTCTTTAAACTGAAAGTTTGTACCCTCTGACCAAAGTCTTCCCATTTCCCTTACCCCCAGGCCCTTGGCAACCCCCATTCTACTGTGCTTCTCTGAGTTCAGTTTTTTAGATTTCACATATAAGTGAAATAATACAGTATTTGTCTTTTTGTATCTGGTGCTATTCATGCTTATTTTATTAACATACATGTCCTCCAGGTTCATCCATGTTGGAAAGGGCAGGATCCTTCATTTTTATGACTGAATAATACTCCATTGTATATACATATAGCATATTTTTTAATCCATTTATCTCTAGATAAACAAGTTGTTTCTATTTCTTGTATTTCTTAATGTTGCAATGAACTCGAGAGTGTAGACGGCTCTTTGAGATACTTATTTCATTTTCTTTGGATATATACCCAGATACTTAACTTTATAAGGAACTTTCAAACTGTTTTCCATGGTGGTTGTACCAGTTTACATTCAGCCAAGGGTGTACAGACATTTTCTTTTCTCCACATCTTTGCAAACATGTTATCTCTCATCTTTTTGATACTCGTCATCCTATTAGGTGTGAGGTGAAAACTCATTTCCCAGATGATTAGTGAATAGAGCACCTTTTCATGTATCTGTGGCCAATTGTATGTCTTTTCTAGAAAAATATTTATTTAGTTCCTTTGGCTATTTTTAAAAATCAGGTTATTTGTGTGGTTGGTTGGTTGGGTTTTTGTTTGTTTTTATTGAGTCACATGAGTTCCTTATGTATTTTGGATAATAATCTGTTATTGGATATGTATGGATTACCGATATTTTTTCCCATACCATTGGTTCTCTTTTCATTTTATTGATACTTCCCTTTGCTGTGCAGAAGCTTTTTAGTTTGATGTAGTCCCACGTGTTTCTGTTTGCCCTTGTTGCCTGTGCTTTTGGTGTAATATCCAAGAAATCATTAGGTTGCATTAGGTCTTTGAAGGTGGAGATGATATATATCTCAGTCTCTGCATTTACATGCCCAACATCCTAGTCAGATTACCTATTTTTGGGATTATTGAAACAGTCTCCTAACTAGTCCTTTGGCTTCTGTTCTCTACACTGAAGCCACATAATCTTTCAAAGCACATTATGATGATTGTCTTGCTTAAAAATTTCTAATGACTTTTCAATCACTTAGAAATACAAACTTTATAACTTGGCTTACAAAGCCATATAGTCTTGAGTATACCTGTTTCCCCCAACTACATCAGTTACTGTTCCTCATGGTTGTTTGCTGCAGCTACATGGGCCCTCCTTTAGTTTTTTCCCCTCCAAGAAATTTTTCCTTCTACAGTTTATCACAGTTTTCAGTTATATAATATTTATTTGTATGTAGCTCTGTTAGACTAAGGACTGACTGTTTATTCAGAATTTTGTTTCCTTAGCATAACAGAAAGCCTGGCACATAGTCTATGAATAAATATAGATGAACAGATGAGTCATTGACTGACTGGATGTTACTGAGCCTCCACTTCCCATATATAACTTCGGTAGTAGTACCCACAAAAAGTGATGAGGATTCAGTGAGAATATTTTTTTTTAAGATTTTATTTATTGAGAGAGAGTAGGAGTAGGGGCAGAGGGAGAGAGAATCTCAAGCAGATTCCATGCTGTGCACAGAGTCCGACACAGGTCCTGATCCCGTGACCCTGAGATCATGACCTGAGCCAAAATCAAGTCAGATGTCTAACTGACTGAGAAACCCAGGCACCCCACAGTGAGAATATTTTTGATAAATATTTGTTTCCTTCTTCCTCCACTAATTTTTCTTTGCTTACCCAGTATAATATAGCAGAATCGTTCTTTGAGCTGTTTTCTGCTTATTGTTTCTATTGCAGTTTGTTACAGTTAATGTTTATAATCTGTTTTATTTACTGAAAATTTAAGTATACTGTACTAAAATGTGGATCACAGATTGATGACTGAAGGAAGAGTAAGGTTATCATTTAGGGTTAGCTTCAGCTCTGAGTAAAAGATAAAAGAGACTTAAAAATCACATTGACTTAGAATTTCTGTTTCTTTGTAACACAAGAGTTGGGAAGTTGGCAGTCTAAGGCTTTTATGGCAGTTCTTTCCCAAGGAGTCTTGAAGTGACCCAGATCCCTTCTAGCATACTCTTCCACCACTCTAGATTCTGGTCCTCATTTGGTTTAAGATGGCGAGTCATCCATGTTCCAGGAAGCAGGGTGGATATACCATTTGTCCTTGTAGGGATAGGAAACCACATAACACCTCTACTTAAATGCTGGTCAGAACTTTTGTCTTGTGGCTCCCAGCTGCAAGGGAGACTGAGAAGTATAAACTTTGTTCTGTGAGGCTCTGAACCTAACCAAAAAATTGAATGTTCTAGTTGAATGGAAGGTGGGAAGAATGGATGCAGAATATGGATAGGTCTTTGTAAAGAACACTTCAGAGTAATAATAGGTAGTATTAATATATGTTAACAATATGTAGTATATGATAATATTAATAATGGATGGGTTAACAATTCATTATTACCATTATAACATACCAGTGGGATGAAACTGCTTGAGATCGTTGGATAACAGTGGTTGCCAGCCATCTTTGAAGTAAACATTTAAAAAAATGGTCTAGTTTGTAAATACATTATGTGCAGAGAATTAATTTGTATGTGTTATAAGTATTTTAAGTACAACATTTTTTAAATGTCATTTCATTTTTTGGTGGCTGTGCTAAGAACAGGGAAATCTGACCGATAACCTAAAGAACAACTATTTAAAAAAAACTTTCCCCTCCCTCTTCTTCTGTCCCATTTTCTTTTAAATCTGTTCATAGGACTTTTTCTAAATTACATGGGCAGATGAAGCCTAGCTCAAGAAGACTGTTCAGAATTTTTGAACTATGAGAAGTGTTTCTGAAACATGGTTTAAACCCACTTCCTTAACAGTCTTTCACCACAATTTTCTTATTTTTTAATACTCAGAGAGTAACTACTTTATACAGCTTGAGTAAAATTCCTTCTCTATGATAATCAGTATGGAGGTCACAGATCAGTATGGACAAGTACAGATAAGATGAGCTTTGGATTGAATCTCTGCAGAAAGAAAAAATGATTTGTGTCAGAAAAAGAAATTCTGGTGTAACAAGATTAGGAACCTAAAAAAAAATCTTTCAGGACGTTAAATATCTTATTAAAGGTTTAAACCAGCTTTACTGTTCCATGATTCTGTGAGGAGTAGGAGTAAGCTGTTGATAGGATGCATTTTAGCATGAAGAATGGAAGGATTATGAAGTTGTCAGTTTAAATTTGTTGACTTATTAAAAATTTAGTCTAATTTGGCCTCTAAAGTAGTGCCTCAAAAAAAAAAATGACACATCCCTTTGCTGTTCTTCAACTACAAAAAAAATTGTTGAACTTAGGTTTGCACAATCATTGTCAATAATTTTCATCATATGAAAATACTTTGTACGTTCCTAATTTCTTAAATATTTGTACATCACAAATACTTTGTACGTTCCTAATTTCTTAAATAGTTATTGACCGTCTCCTTTTCCTTTAAGATATGAATTCTTTGAGATTAGGGGCCTGTCTTATTCAGTAGAAAGTATAAAACAGTGCCATATGGTGCTGTTAGTTTAAATAATAAAAAATAGTGAATGAAGTATTTATCTGTTTTTTTTATCTGTTCTTGATTATATAAGATATCATGGACCAGTAATTTTTACCCTTTCTTTTCCCTTAGACTGTAAAATACAGTGAATGTAGAAGAATGGTAAAACCCCTAATCCTACTCCTTGTGTGATAAAAGTTTACTGCTTCTTCCCCTCAGTAACATTAGTAATGTTTAATTTGGTTACTGGAGTGTTATGAGAAATAGATAGCAGTCTCTTAAGAGGCCTGAAAACCCAGGAGGGGTGGCGGGCTGTACTTAGCGACTGAATTGCAGACTTCAGTCTGAAACACCTCACCAGTCCTGGGAGATACCATCAGTAGTCCTCTATTTACTACTGCCCTGACAGGGGATATCATTCTCTTACCCTAAATATCCATAATAATTAGACTGTTTTCATTTTATTTCAAACTAGATTCTCTTAATGTCCTTTAACAGATGTTGAAATGACACAGAGAGGATACGTAACTTGTTCAAGGACATAGGTTTGTTACTGGAAAGCTAGATTAGAACACAGGCAGCTCAGTCAGTCACGGTGGTATTACTGTATTTCTCCCAGATAAAAATCTCTGGAGATTATTATTATAAGTGTAAAGAAATGTAGGCGCAAGGAATTTACCTTGCCGAAGGATACAGCTAATCAATAATGGAATCAAAATTTGAATTCCAGGTAGGCTGACTCCAGATGCCTTAATTTTACCTGTCATCCTCTATCATTGTTTTATATCCTGTCAACTTCTGCTTGTTAAATTGCTCACCTTCTAGAGGTGCAAAACTCACTTTACTGCACTTTAGTGCCTCTTGTGTTTTCTGATTAAAGTGCATGTGTATGTGTGTGTATAATATATATACACTCTTTAAAAAAAAAAAATGTGTTTTAGAATGAGAGAGCATGAGTGGGAGGGGCAGAGGGAGAGGAAGAGAGACTCTCAAGCAGATTCCAGACTGAGTGTGAGCTTCCTGAGACTTGATCTCAGGGCCCTGAGATTATGATCTGAGCTGAAACCAAGAAGTCAGAAGCTTAACTGACTGCACCTCCCAGGTGCCCCATATATACTCTTAATATATACATATTCATATATACATATGAATTCCCTGTTATTTTTCATAATTTTGCCACTCAATTCCAGAATCTTGTGACATAATGAGGTTCTTTTCATTAAAATTGTAAGTGGAAGATAGTGGAAGGGAAATGTTTGTATGTGCCTGGTGTATATAAAAATATAGTCCTTGCCTTCAAGGGGCTTGTGCTCTGGCCAGGAAAGACCTACGTATGGAATGGAAGTTGACATAGAACAAAAGACAGGAGGTACCTGCTTAAGTAGGTGAATTTATACACTAGATACTTCGGAACAAGTTAAAATTGTCTATATAAAAGGAGATTTTGTTTGGGGTGGGAAAAAAAACAACCCTGAAGATAGACTACAGGATACTGTTACAACACATAGTGGTTTTATTTTCACATGTGTCACATATCAAGATGATATTTTTGATTTAGGCATGTGGAGATAGTTAGCATCATTTTGAATGTCAAAATATTTGCATATCTTTAATTTGGTTTTAAAATACAGCTATAAATTGTTAGCATATTTTAGTATCTTAATACGGTTAGGATTACATGTTTTTTTCATGGATTGACGTGGTTTTTGTTCTTAAATTCTGGCATTCTTATATTCTCTATTTCATGCTTTTTTTGTTCTTTTTATGTTTTGTTTAAAATAACTTTTTTAGGAATATTATGGCAACAAATAGTATATTCCTTTGTTACCTAAACTTTTCACAAAACCACTATAGATTACTGGTCTTTTAAGATTACTTATACAGTCTGGTATTTAGTATTACAGGTTGCAAAGATGTTGAGAGTGGTGGGGGGGGTACATGTACACATACATACAATCAGTGGAAGTAGAATAGATTTGAAAGCGTGTTTTGGAATTAGGCACAATTTACTAATTTATATGCCTTTGGATAAAATACTTAATTTTTGTGTGTTTTTCCTCTTAATTATATGGAACCATAAAGTTATTGTATTAAATGAGAATGTACAACACTTAGTGCATCATAAATGTTCAAAAATAGCTGTTACACTTAAGAATAAAAATGCTAGTTGGTAGGACAAAGAACAAAGACGAAGGGAAATCATGGTATTTTCTTTGTAATTTTTTGTTGGGAAATTTGCGATTTGTTTAGTAAATAGAGAAAGAAGGGAAAACCTAACCACAAGTTGGGTTTTATAGCTTTGGGGAAATTAATTTTATAGAGGAAGGAGAATTTTTGCTATATGTTACCGTGTGCCTTTTTGACATATAGAAAATTAATGCCAAGGACTTTAAACAATAGTTTTATGTAGCTGTTTAACAGATTTTTTAAGGCTTTATTCCATTTCCAGATAGGAAGGTGGAATTATTTAATTTCTTCAGTGAAATTGAGATGATCCATAGAAGTTTCAAGCTAGGATTTTTACATTTTGAAATTTTTATTTTTTCCCTTTAAATGTATGACCTGGTAGATTAAATTCAACTGCCTAGAAATTGTGAGTATTCTTAAATTTTTGTTTGAATTTCTTTGCATTTTTGAAAGTAAATACATTTGATTTATTAAAAAATAAGAATAAAATCATAGATTTTTTATATTCTAATAAAATACTCATCTCTTTTTTTATGGGCTCACTGCAGTCATTCTTACTGCAACTGTCATTATAGGGTTAAACATTTGCTGTATTGTAACGTAGGAAAGCAGTTAAGCTGTTTGGAATTGTTTACTTGCTAAAACCAGTGTTAGTCAGCAGAGGCAGTACACCAGATTTCCTTGTGGCTTTTAGTGGAAAATGTTAAAAGCGCACTCATTTTTCAGTTACAGAATTTTTCAGTTTGATCTGAATTAGTCACAGAACTGGCATGAACCTTCCAATTGTGAAGGCTGTCCAAATGCACTATTTTTTTCTCCTGCTAGAGGAAGTTACATCCCGAGCAGTAGCTCAGATCTCTGGTAAGTGTAACATGTGAGCATTACTAGGCATTTCATCCTGCAGTTCTGCAGTCTTTGCTATTCAGACTGTTGCTCAGTTGGAATGCTTCTGTGGGGCCGATCCCGAGGTTCGGTAGATGTTTTTTAAGGACCTACTCATTGGAGGTATCAGTGGTGTTTTGCAAGATCATCTGAGGAACGGAAAGCGTCTGAAATCTACTGAAAAGGATAAATGTAGCGGTTTTTACAGTGGAAGGAAACTATATTGGCACAGAGCAGATGATTGAATAAAGTAGTTGGCTCAAAGAAGATGCACAGTCTGCTGTTTTTTCCTGTGAATGAAGACTATTTAATGGAAGCTGTATTCATGTGGAGATCAAAGGAAACACTGGAATGATAAACTACTGGGCTTCTCTCTCTCTCTCTCTCTTTTAATGAAAAGTCTGAAGCAGTAATTTGAGCTGAAATGCCTTCTAATTCCTTCACAGCCTGCCTGTTCCATTAGGATCCTCTGCTAACACTATTTCTGCCTGGTGCTGTGCCCTTTAGCTGGAGCAGCCACAGACAACTGCCTGATGGAGAAAGAATGAACGCTTTGCCTTGGTTATGCTATCGATGGGAATAAAGCTATCTGTGTTTCTTGAATTATATGGGATATCTGGATTAATCAAGCTGTATTCTAGTACCAAGGGTCCTATTGTCTCTTGTGGTCTGACTCATCGCATGTAAATGTACTGCAGCTTTGCTATTAATGCAGAGTGTTGTGGGTTTTTTTCTTTCCCAAACACAGAAAGAATTGTCAACCTTTGAGCTTTATTTTAAGAATTTGTGCTGAGCTCTAGATATTTTTTTTTCTGGATAATACCTGCATTAAACCAGAAGCTGAAGAAATGAAGACAAGTTAGAAGTGGAAGCAGAATAGTGAGATTTTTTTTTTTTTTTCCAATTATACAAGTCAGCTACTGGTAACTATATGACCTTGCAGGCAAGAGTGGGTATAGCTGTAATCATCTCTGTCACAGTAATTGTTTCTCATTTTGTATTGTGTGGTGTTGTCACCCCAAACAGTGATCTTTTTATGTAAGTAAATTTCTGTGAGACAGAGAGCATTATGATTATTTTGGTAGGGGAAAAATATTTTTAAATGAGCTTGTACTGGACTTTGTTTCAGTTATTGACATATTGATGTGAAATTTCTTTTAAGTATTACAGTAACCCAACAGCAGATAATAGAGTTTTGTTGTTTTGGGGGAAGTTACGTTATGTAGTCATAATTTTAAACCTTAGTTTTTCTGATAATACTTATTAACTTTAAAAAACAAGCTGCGCTCTTCAGAGAATGATCCTAAGTGTTGTACAGAAGAGGAGGAAAAACTACTTGTGCTCTTCAAACTCTGACTTTTATCACATAGCTTGGGATTTAGTATTTTAAAAGAGCGAATGAGTCGAGTGTGTATTGTTGTTTTGGAGGAGGTAGAAGATGAATCTCCTGCATTCATTTCTAAATTGCCACAGGAAAATAAATCCCTACATTCACCACCTTCCGGAAGTGTATTGGTAAGATATGAGTTTATGTTTACTGTCTTTTACTGAACTAGTAGGGTAAATATTATCTTTTCAGAATAAACATTTAAGTTGATTTCCACTAGTTCATTAAAAATTCAAATAAAAGCAATATAGGTATGTAAATATGATACAGTATTGGGTATAAAATGCACATGTTTCTGATTTTTAGTTCTTTAGATATTTAGATATCATTTCAGACTTACTCTCTTAAAAAGACTTTTTTTTTTTTAGAAAAATTGAGGATTATATTGTAGTTCTGGCAACTTTGTTTCTGTTTTCATTTTGTGGTTTTAAAAACTGTTGTAACAAGGATGAGGAACTGTACGTTTTAGGAAAGCTACTGCTAGCAGTACCAAGGCACAGCCTTTTCTGTAATGAATTTTATGTATTTACATGTAGCACTTTTATATGAAAAAGAATCAAACTTCATCCTTAACCTTACTTTGAATGTTGTCAATTGGTTTCTTGTTTGACTAGTATAATATGATACCTTATCAGAGAGGAACTGTTATTAAGAAATTGTTATATTTAGATATACATGTGTTTGCTTCTTTGTGTTTTTTAGGTATATGGTATTTTTTGGTCTTTGAATTGTAGTGTTTTTAATCGATTACCAGATTTTCTTTCTTGGATTTCTGTCCTGTAACATATAATGCTAACCCATGCAAGCTATTTAATGTCCCAAATGGAACTTTTCCTCAGTGTGGCTTAGGAATGGCTTGTTTGACAAGTTATGTCCCACAAGTAGATGTTGAGATGTCACACTTGTATTTGGAAGAAACTTTGTTTTTACCATATGTATACATATATATGTATAAACAAAAGACTTCTGCTTACACATAGTAAAGTTTGTGTTTATTATCTACCTAATTTTAATCATGCTGAATTGATTTTTTTTTTTTTTTTTTAGTCAGGCCTTTTTTATTTTTATTTAGTCAGGCCTCCCTTTTATGAGGGAGGAATCCTGTACTTTCATATGATTTGACTTCATGAAATTTTTTTTAATGTCAAACATCAAATTGATTTTTGTTTCTAAAGGGGAGAAAAATTTTAGGTTTTACGGTTATGTGGAAATACCTTTAGAATCATCCATGCAGTGCAATTAATATTTTTATTGCTCTCTTGTATTTTAGCCATCACTGGTGCAAGCTATATTTAATGGAGATCCTGATGAAGTTCGGGCGCTAATATTTAAGAAAGAAGATGTTAACTTTCAGGTAAAACAATTAATTCACTGATACTAGCCTTTAAATCTACTTGTAAAAACTCTTCCTGGAGTTATGATTCTGTTAAAAAGACATAACAGAGTTCTATAACAGTTTTAAATGAAGGCAGAAGGGTCTTGAGGTAATTGACTCAAAAGAAAAGATTAGACATATATTCAGAATAAAGACTAGGAGCCTGTGAAGGTCCTTTGTTTCCCCAGCTTTTTACTTGGAAATTTTTCTACAGAAAAGTTGAAAAAAGTACTCTGAATACCCATATACCTTCCACGTTGATCCAGCATTGATAATATTTTTCCATATTTGCTTTCCCGCTTATATTTACACATGCCATAAATATATATATTCATATGGTTTTCTTCTTTCTTTTTCCAAATTCTATTTGAAAGTAAGTTTGTAGACATCATGAGACTTCACTGTTAAATACTTGTATGCATGTTAGATGAGGGTTCTTTTTTGTGAACTTTAAATAAAAAAACATTTTTATTAAGTTTATAATATAACTGATTTAACTATGAGATCAAATTTGTTTTCTGTAAATAAGCATTGTAAGCATTGTACACAGACTCATTTGTTTGAGTCTCTCAGTAAAGAAACATATTTGAAAAGTCTCCAAACTGAAAGGTACAATGGATTTAGCTTTCAGGACTGACATGAGACACAGTTTATAAAGATTGGGTATATGGATAATTTTCTCTGTTTCTCCAGTCTCCAGTAGTTTCTTTAATTTATTAAATTGAGGGTAAAAATATATAATTTACTGTAATAAGATCAGATTCATTAATGTGTGTTATTGATACTAGAAACACATTGATAGTACATTTTCCGTACATAATTCAGTGCTCTGAATTATTGGGATGAGGGGGTCATAAGTCATAAAGTTGCTATAGCAACACCAAAACAGATGACCTAAAATGATGGGTAATTCTACAAAAGCCTGCAAGTTCATCTCAGACTCTCATCTTTTCCTTCATTCTTTCATATAGTACTACTGTGGTGATATTAAGTAGATGTGAAAAGTACTTACTTATCTTTTTAAAGTTGGATTATCCAAATAAATTTGGTCTTTAGCTAAAATGGTTCGTTATTACATTAGGTAGTGATCAAAGTGCTGTCATTATATTTTTTTAAACCTTAAGTGACTTGTCTTTAAGTTGGTATTTTTTGGATACATGCACCCAATTCATGATGTACATATTTATTTTAAATGGAATGCCTGGCTACTTTACCTAATTGGGGTGTCTTGAAGAGTCTCCTTTCTTAGGACAGAAAATATAGTGGTACAGACTTATGGAAAGTAAAAAAATGGTTTTCTGTTCTGTTTAACTCTAGTTTTTTGAGTTTCTTTGCTTGTTTTTTTTTTTTAAAGATTATTTTATTTATTTATTTGACAGAGAGAGAGAGAGAGAGATCACAAGCAGGTAGAGAGGCAGGTAGAGAGAGAGAAGGAAGCAGGCTCCCTGCCGAGCAGAGAGCCCGATGTGGGCCTCGATCCTAGAACCCTGAGATCATGACCTGAGCCGAAGGCAGAGACTTTAACCCACTGAGCCACCCAGGCGCCCTTGTTTTCTTAATAGTACTAACAGATCTTATCTTGGTGAGAAAGTTTGGACTATACTGTTCTTTACCACGATTAATGTATCTTATCATTACAAAGTCTCATTATAGCCAACACTGTTTTTTGCTATATTAATCAAATTATTTTAAATTAAAAAAATTTAATCATCTGAGCATCAGTTTATTCTGATGTGATATCTGTGGAAACTATTGTGTATGTGTCACTAGTATGTGATCCCCAAACATTTATGGTTTTTAGCCTCTACTTATAGGTTCCTCTCTTTACTGACTTTTAACCATCATTTCTTAACATCTCCTAGCTTGGGCACTTACTCTGAAACTTAGTATTCAAATCAGTTGGCCCTTCCTGAGGGTGAGTGACTCTTTGGTTGTCTTCAGTGATTCATGGGTTTTGACAAGTTGTTTTGTTTTGTTTTGTTTTGTTTTGTTTTATGGCTACTTTTCGGTCTTTTCTCATGTGACTCAGTAGTTGAGAGTATTGTTGTAATCATACAATTTGTTAAATTTGTGGCCATTTTTCTAACTTTTTTCTTTTAAGATAGTAAATTTTTTCTTTTAAGAGGCAATGTATGCATTTGTTTGGTAAAACAGTGGTTTGTCATTGATTCAAAATGACTCGATGGGTAATAAAATATACTTAAGCTTTATGTCAGTGTGACAGTAGTGTTTTTTAAAAAATGAAGTAATTGAGAATAACATCTTTTTGAAACTCATGGTTTTTGAAGTTATTTTTATAAATTTTTAGAGTGGATATACAAATTCAGTTTTGTTTCTATACTGAATAAACATTGTATTATAATTTTCGTTTCTTCAGTCATGTCCTGAAGTTTTGGATACTGTGGACCACCATAAAACATCTTTTTTACTAATATACCTAATTGATTTTAAACAAAACTCTTAATTTAAAATGCATTTATATTATTTGGTCTGAGAAGGAAGTCTATTGTAGAAGCTAGTAGGTAAGATGATTTCACTAGAAATACTGGAGTTTCATATTTGGAAGCTTTGGGCCACAAGTAATTGAATGTCTAACTAGATACAGGTTTACTGCTCATATAATTAATCTAGAGCATGGTGATTTGGGGGTTGGTTAAGACAGTAATTTCAGAGCTCTGGATGAGCTTTTCTGTGAGACTTTTCGTGTTCTCCCCATAGTGGATAAGACTGCTGCATCATGTGCTTATGAGAAACAACCAAAGAAAGGGGAAAGGGGACACTCACATAGTTTCCTTTTTTCTTTGTTCTTTTTTTAATCAAGCAAAAGCATCTTTTCCAAACTCCCCTCAAAACTCCCTCTCAGGTCCTGTTGGTTATTAGCTTACTCTAAACCAGTCCACCAACAAAGGTAGAATGGGATTAACTTTTTGCTTAGATCAATCATTGTTTATTACCTGGTTTATCTCCTGGGGCAAGAATAGAGGCTTATCATCACTGGTTATATATAGTCATTCCTGGCCATTCCTTATATGCCAATATATTCCATATATTGGATAGGTAATGTAATAGATTTTTGATTGCCTAGAAGCAGTTGAAATAGCAAACTTTGGGAAAAATAAAAGTCACTTGGACATGGAAGAAGCACTGTTAATCAAAAAGGCGAGACAGTCAAAAATTTATAAAGGCAGAGTAGTATGTATATATAGTGTAAAGAACAATTGGAATATAAGTTATTAGACCTAAGTACTCACATTTTCTTACCTTACTATCTATATATACCACTTGAGCAAATCTGTTTAAGTTCTTTGGGACTCTAACTATACGTAGCCAAGGGCGCCTGAGTGTTCAGTTGGTTAACTGCCTTTAGTACAGGTCATGATTCCAGGGTTCTGGGATCGAGCCCCACATCAGGCTCCCTATTCAGGAGGGGAGTCTACTTCTCCCCCTCCCCCTGCTCAGGCTCTCTCTCTCAAATAAATAAATAAAAATCTTTATAAATAAATAAATAAATAAAACCAAAATAATAATTACTATTATTTACTTCCCCTAGGATTTACTAAAATTTAATGTCATGTCATGGAGCCCAAATGATTTAGTCTGAAATATTAATAACACATTTCAGAGGGAAGATCTGACTTTGTAAGAAAATTATTTTCTGCATGTAGAAGTTTTCTTCTATCCAGAGTGATAAAAATTGGTGTTAATTACAGAACTTTATTTCAGAGACAGTGATATGCCTAATCCTTCTTAAGTTACGTGGTTCAACTCATACAACAGTCTTGTACAGTTGGTAGGTTAATATTTCCATTCCACCAATAGTTAACAAAACTAAAACTCAGAAAGTTTGACATCTCCAGAATCAGTAAGTATAGCAGAACAGGAATTTGAACCCATGTCAGACTTGATAGCGATTAGGGAAATAAAGTAAATTTGAGATAGAGAAATAATGTTTTCTTTTATCAAATAGTGCCATAAAGCTGTAATGTTTCAAAAATAGATTTTTCTCCCCTAGAATTTATGGCCATGGTCTATGGATTCCTACTTTTTAAACTATAATATAAGCCTGATTCTAATTTTCATGATACCAAGTGCTGTTAAATGTCAGCATTGCAAATCAGTGAATACATAAACCTTCCTGGTGCCTAATTTTTTGGCTCGATAAAAAGGTCATTCAAAATAATATCAAACTGGGAGTAATAATAATCTAGCCAGTGCTGTTCTTAGTGTTTAAAACAGAGGAAGGGTGTCTTCCTTTAGATGATGAGTGTCTCTTTTTAAACACAAAAAAGTTGATTTAAGAGCTAGTCAGTAAGTAGATCTTGCCTATATCTATCATATAACTTAATATTTTTGAAATGCTATCTTGCATATTTTTATTTGCTTCTGAATTTAGCTTTGTCATTCAAAATATTTGCGAATTGGTTTGCCAAGGTAGGCTTCCAAATTATTAACATCTTTTAAGCTTTTAAAAATACTTTCTGGGATCATTGAAATTATGTTGATTTTACTTTGTCCAATAAAATGCTCAGCAAGTACACATATGTATATACATATACCACATAAGCAGATCATTAATTTTTGTTATTATTGTAATAATATTGTTGGCATTTAACATAAAGTAGTGAACTCTAAGTTTACACAGGTTGCCTGAATTCCACACCGCCCCACCCTTCACCATGTTCTCTAGTCTTTTCTGGAAATTAGCAAGAAGTGTTCTAATCTTCAATCAGTCTTGTGGTCACATGTCACTTCTGCTGGCTACCAGTATACCAAGCTATTGATATTCCTAAGCTCTTAAAACCTCTTTGCTCAGTTACTTGAGGTCATATCTACTCTCTGTCCTAAAGCTAATAAGCACATGTACACACTGTACACATGTACATGATCTTCTGTAGCGACTCACAGTTACTAGTATTGGAACCCATAACTCTCAGCACCATCTCAGGTGTACGTACCCAGCTTCCAGCTGGCTTCCACGGGACATGGAATAAAAATGGGGGAGTGAAGGAAAGAGAACCAACTCAGTTAACACCCAGGGGAGAATTCCCCTATAGTTCCTCCATGCCTAGAAATGGCACCTCTCCTCTGTTCTTGCCAGTGCCTCTAGATTCCAGCCTCAGATTTTTAAATTTTCTTCACCATGTTCAGTTTTCCCCAAAGATCTATCATTGTGACTAAATGGCTTTTGGGTGGTTCTGAAACAAAGAAGTTATTGTCTAAATGAAACCAGCTGTTTTTGCAGCTAGAAACTGATGGTGGCTTATTTTTATATTCCAGTAATATACTGTTTTTTATTTAGCATATACACATTTACATCTTTTATTTTTCACCCCCAATACATTTGGGGAATATATATTGGGAATGTGGTATTTAGTAGTCTTATTAGTAATGAGAACGTCCTCATTTTTCTTGATAGCCACATAGTTTTGCATTATTTATAATGTAACTTATTTTACCAGTTCCCCTTCTAGAGAGCATTGGATTATTTGTAATCTTGCTAATTGGAAATAAATTGGGATCCAAGAAAACAAAAATTCTGCTTCAGTGGACATGCAAAAATTTTAGAATATTTGTGTTTATTATGAATTATTATTGTCTTTCCAAATAGACTAAGTGTAGTCTAAGTTCTTTGAATTTTACTGAACATGTATATATAAATAGGTGTTGGGTAAACAATGATATTTTTAATAAAGTGTCTTTACTTGTATACTCAGCAATAATGTTTTTTTTATACTTACTACAGATAAACAATTATATAGTATATAGTATTGTAGTATAGCATAATGTCGTAAATTCTGTCCTAAATTTCAAACAGAGCTAAAGTTACTAATCAGTCTGTTAGGCTAGCACCGTTCCCTTTTTTTTTTTTTTTTTAATGGTTTAGTGAGGTGTAATTGGCATACAGTAAATTGCATATGTTTAAGTTGTACTATTTCATAAGTTTTGGCATATGCATCTACCTATAAAACCATCACCATAATCAAGGTAGCTCACATTTCAACATCACTACCAAAAGATTCCTAACCTCTGATCTGTTTTGTGTCATTATAGGTTAATTTGTATTTTCTAGATTTATACAAATGATACAATATGTCCTCCTTTGTCTAGCTTTTTTTTAAATTCAGCATAATTATTTTGAATTTCATCCATGCTGTGGCATGTATTAACAGTTTATTTTTTTCTGTTGGTGGGTAGTATTCCATGGTATCTATAAACATAGTTTAGCCACTGAACTATTGATAGACATTTGAGTTGTTTCCCTTTTTCATCTATTACAAATAAAGCTACTATGAACATTCCTGTATAAGTCTTTATATGAACATAGGCTTTCCTTTCTCTTGGATGAATATCTGGTGGTAAGGTCAGACCATATGGTAGATAATATGTTTAACTTGTTAACAAATTACCAACTGTGTCCAAATTGGTTGTATCATATTCCCACCAACAAGATATGAAAATCTGGTTTCCCACATTCTCACCAATATTTGGTACGATCAGTCTTTTCTAATCTTAAAAATTCTAATAGAATGGATATACTGTTTCCATCCCCCAGTGTATCTCATTGTAGTTTTAATTTGCATTGCTGTGATGACTAATGATATTGAGCATCTTTTCATGTGCCTCTTGGCAATCTATATATTCTCGTTGGTGAAATGTCTTTTCAAATGTTTTTGCTAGTTTTTTTTTTTTTTTTTCTTAATTGGATTGTTTTCTTGCTCTTGAGTTTTGAGAGTTCTTTTATATGTTCTGGATACAGATACTCAGTCTGGGAGTGTGTTTTCATTCTCTTAAGAGTTTACTTGAAGAGCAGAAGTTTTAAATTTTGCAATGTCCAATTTATCAATTTGTTCTTTTACGAATCTTGGTTTTGGTGTTTTATCTGAAAAGATACCTATCTCAGTGTCACATAGGTTTTCTGTGTCTTCCAAGATTTTATAGTTTTAAATTTCACATTTAGATCTATAATCTGTTTTGAGTACATGTTTGTATATTATGCAGGGGTGCCAGAGTGGCTCAGTCGGTTAAGTGAATCTGCCTTCAGCTCAAGTCATGATCCCAGGGTCCTGGGATAGAGCCCCAAGTTGGGCCTCCTGGTCAGCGGGGAGTCTGCTTTTCCCTTTGTGTATGCTCTGTCTCTCTCAAATAAATAAACACATCTTTAAAAATATTTTAAAATATTTGTATATTATGCATGCTACATACCAAAGTTCACTTTTTTAATATGTAGATATATTCAGTCACTGAAATATTTGTTGAAAAGACTTTTTTCACTGAATTGTCTTTATAGCTTTATTAAAAGTGTATTGTTAATGCCGGTTAACATACTGTTGTGATGTGATAGCTTTATAATAAGTCTTGATCACCAACTTTTTCCTTTTTCAAAATTATTTTGGGTAGGTCTTTTGTGTTTTTATATAAATTTTAGAATCAGCCTATCGATTTCTAGGAGCAAAATTGGATTATGTTGTTCTGTAGGTCACTTGGCAAGAATTAGCATCTTAATAGTACTGAGTCTTCTGACCCATGAAGAAGTTATAGCTTTCCTTCTATTTAGGTCAATTTTAATTTCTCTCAGCAAATTTTGAAATTTCACTAGGGATGGCCTTTTATATATTGTGTTAAATTTATAAGTTTTGTTTCTACTGAAAATATTATTCAATTTAAAAAAAAAGTGCTAAATATGCTATACTGAGGTGAGTTTTTCTTGAGTACTCTGTCCAGTGCTCCAGGAAATTCGAGTTTTTCACCCTAGCTGTTGGGAACAGCACACTCCACTGTATGCAACTCAAGCACTATTCCTTCAAAATCCATGTATTTTCAATGCATGATATCACCTCCAACTTGGCAAAATTTATTTTTTTGCTGTATGTATGTGTGAGAGAAAGATCGATCACATTATTACAATGATTTATGGCCCTTCAAAGGGCCAAACTGTTGACGTTAGGTACATAGTAGTAGTAAAATTTCATGGGGGCAGTTAGGGAAGAAAACGAAAGTCCCAAAAAACTCCTCCTGGTTCAAGGTGATAAGGAGAAAAAGGTTGAGAAACATTGCCTTAATTACTTTGGATGCTTCTTTTCACCAGACTCAGGTAGTATTTTTATATACATGTGCTGTTTGTGCTTAGCTTAGTACCCAAGGGGGATAATCTGCAGATCTATGGGATTTTCTAGTGATACCAACCTCTTCTGTTACTCTCTCCTGAGAATTCTAGCTCCTGTATTCTCCCCAGACTGTCAGCTCTGTCTCCTTAACTCAGGCAGATATGCCTCTTAGACTATACATAGCTCTGTAAGAGCCATTAAAAATAATTTTATTGATTGCAACAACTGACTGACATTCCACTGGATGTTTTCAGATTTACACCTTACATATTTTGTAAAATGGAGTTTTCTGTTGTAGACCAGCAGTATTTTTGAAATAGGAATTCTATACATTAGTTTTCTAAACAATAGTATTATATCTGATAATTAAGTTGCTCATCATAGATGGCATTACCTCCTCTTATTCTAATAGGACCTGGTATTGATATATAATTTGGGGGGTGTCTGGCTGGCTCAGTCAGTAGAGCGTGTATCTCTTGATCTCAGAGTCCTGAGGTCAAGCCCCACATTGAGCATGGAGCCTACTTTTAAAAAATAATAAAAGATATGTAGTTTTGGTGTTTTATTCTTTTTTTGTGGAAAGCAAGTAAACCTTAGCATAAGGGTATCTGATTACTGCTAAATTTGTAAAAGAGCAAATTTCATGTTTAGAATAGGGTTCTTTGTGGATTTGTCTTTTTAATATTACTGCTGATAGAGCAATGTCTAGATTACAACACTAGAATCTAAACTTGCTAAATAGAGTTTTCCTCATGCCTTCCATTTTGTAGGATAGTTAGTACTAGAAAGGGTCTTAGAAATCAAATAGTTAAATCATCTTTATTAAAGATGAGGCAAAACTAAAGCCAGCCCTTGAACTTTATTTGATTTGGTCACTTATATTTAGAAGAGATATAGGATAAGAGCCCAGTTTTCTTAATGTCCAATTAGTTTTTTGTCCGTGTTGTCTCCCCTGGTTTATCACTCCTCAGTTCTGTCTCATAGTTTAATATAAGAAATTTCTTAACTTTTCTCTTACAGGTGTAAGTATACAAGCTCTTACTAAATACTTCCTAGCTTAATTTGGTAGAACTTGGTATGTTGGTTCATTCCCTTGGCAGATTAGTCCTGGTTACTCTGCTTGGGACTGGGAAGACAAATCCAGTCATACTTATTTGCCCCCTGTACTTTTCCATGCTCTTTTCTGACTCATGATATCAGTTGTGTCCTCATTGTCTCCAGTTCCCTTTGCCTCATCTTCAGTTTCTGTTCATTCTTTAGGTTGCCCTTAACAGTAGTCAGAATTCCTAAGATGGCCCATAGGAATCTCATTGCCCGTCTATGTACATTTTCCGTATAGTCTACACTGTAAATAAATGAACCTCAAGGTAGATTTTTCCTTAGATCTTCTGGTGAGAACACTGCTCACTGATACTCTGATTTCAGCTTTAGGAGAGATCCTGAGCAGAGGACCCAGCTACTCTGTGCCTGGACCTCACCCTGCAGAACAGTAAATTAATAAATGACTGTTGTTGTGAGCTGCTAAGTTTTTGGTAATTTGTTATACAGCAATAGAGAACCAGTATAGGACTGTAATATCCCTTTTCTGGAACATCTTTCTTGGTCCTCCAGGTAGTATTATGGCAGCCTAATAGATGTCCACAGCTCTCCAGATGTTTATAGCACTCACATTAATTAACCTGTGTCTTGTTTAGTACCTTTAACTTTCAGGATATAGGGGCCTGGTTTGAATTATTCCCTTCAGTCTGTGGTAAGTAGTGGCCATTTAGAAAGTGTTAGAAGTGAATGAATAAAAATAAGATGTAGATCGTGACTTTAGCAAATTTATAATTGAAAGGTGTTTGGCTATGTTGTGTGTGGGTATTCTTGTTTTTGTTTGTGTACAAATGTACACAAATGATGTACAAATGAGTTTTTCTGACAAACTAGAAAGTAGCTTTACTATTATATTAACATGTCAATCATCAGTAAATAAAAGTTTGCAGGATTGCTGAACATACAGCACAAAGCAACACAGGAAAAAATGGAAATTTCATGGGTGAAGAGGGCATGCTGGGAGCTGCCATTCATTGTTAAGAACTACCTCATAAGCCAAGTGTATAGTTTTCGATAATGTGGGGTTCACTTTTCATGCTGCTAGAATGGTGGCACATAAAAACTATAAACAAGTCTAAATAACTGATATATTGGTAATTATGTGTAAACCAAAGTACCTGTAATAGCCAGTCAGATTTGGGAAAGGAACTTCTTGTCCCATCCCACCCCAAATCATGTAGAAAATATATTTTATTTGAATTACATAGTTACAAATTATCTAATATAAAAGTGATTTCATAGATTAATTAGTAAATGACTATTTCCCATTAAATTACAGTGACAAAACCTTGAGATACATTTTTCCAGTCTTAGAATTGTTGAGTAAAACATGTAAATTATATTAACATTTTATCTTATTTTAAAGATTTTATTTATTTACTTGACAGAGAAAGAGAGACTGAGCACAGTAGAGGGACAGGGAGAAACAAGACTCCCTGCTGAGCAGGGAGCCCAATGTGGGACTTGATCCTAGGACATCATGACCTGAGCCAAAGGCAGATGCTTAACTGACTGAGCCACCCAGGAGCTCAATTACATAAATATTTTTAAACTAATTTACAATTGTTTTCTGTGGTAGTTTTTATAGACAGTTAAGGATTTGAATATTACTTACTGGGTGCCTGGGTGGTTCATTGGGTCAAGCGTCTGCCTTTAGCTCAGGTCACATCCCAGGGTCCTGGGATCAAGTCCCATATTCGGCTTCCTGCTCAGCAGGGAGTCTGCTTCTCCGCCCCCCCACCACCACCACCATGCTCACTCGTGTGTGCTTTCTCACTATCTCAAATAAATAAATAAAAATCTTTTTAAAAAAAGAATATTACTTAACAAAGTGACTTAAAGCATGAGCTCAACAAACTAATAATAAAAAAGTTAATCCCAAATTAGTGTTTCGGGGGGGGAAGGGCATGGGTATAAAGGATGAGTAGCTTCCTTTCTCAGTTTTCAGGTGACTTTTTCATTTTCATTTTGAACATTAGTTCAGGCGAACAAAACTTGTCAAACCAACAAAGAAAGCTACTTTTGTTGTTCTTAAGCTGAAATACCATGTCAGAGCCTGTTTCTTCTGCCAATTTTTTTTATATGCTTTTCCTTTTAGTTCAGTTGTACTTTAATTGATATTTTAGAATGATAGTCCAGGGTTTTTCTCCTTCTTTCTTTGAATCTTTTTAAAATTGTGAGGTTTAACACACTCAAAATATGTAAAACAAATATAAATCATTATGAAGTATTTAAATGTAACTTCTACCCAGATCAAGAAACAGAATATCGCTATTGCCACAAAAGTGCCCTTGGCCTACCTTGTGATCAGAACTGTTTATTCCTACCCTGCAATGTGGCCATTAATCTGACTTTTAAAATAGTCTCTCCCTGTTTTCTTTCATATTTGCCATCTAATTGTTCCTCTCTAACCAGTACAATTTAATTTTGCATGTTTTTAAACTAAATAATCTTACAACATGTATTCTTTTGGGTCTGGGTTCTTATGCACGACACTATCTTATTTCAAAAATTTACCTGTGTTATGTGTATCTGAGATTATTCATAATATTCCACCAAATGCATGTGCCACATTTATCCATAATCTGTTATTGATAGATAGTTGGGTTCTTTCCAGTTTTTGCCTATTTTGAACAATACAGCTATTCATAAACCATGCCGCTGTTGCACATGAGCATTTCTCTAGAGTATATATCTCGGCATAGAATTTCTGGCATATAGGCTATTCAGATTAATAGAGAATACCATATTATTAAATAGTTTATACTCCCATGAAAACTGTATGAGATTTCTTGTTCCTCCATGTTTTCGGACACATTTTTGGTTTTGGTTTTTGTCAGACTTTTTTATTTAGCCATTCTGTTTGTTGTGTAGCAGTATCTCTGTAAAGTTTGATGACAGTGCCAAGTACCTTTTTATATGTTTATTAGACATTCACATAGCCTCTTTTCTGAAGTGCCTATTAAGTCTCTTGCCCATTTTTCTTTTGAATTTTCTTTTATTAATTTACAGTTCTTTATGTATCCTAGATCTGAACCTTTTGTGAGCTGTGTATGTTGCAGGTGTCTTCTCCCATTCCAACTTGACTTTTCACTCTCTCATGACATTGAACATAAGGTCTTACATTAAGACTACATTAGTCAAGTTTTTCAGTATTTTCCTTCATGGTTAAAGCTTTTGAGTGTTTGATATCTTAAGAAGTCTTTCCCTAGCCTGAGTGATAAAGATAGTATCCTGTATTTGTTTCTGAGAGCTTTATCGTTTTGCTGTTTACATTTAGCTTTATGATATAATTGTAGCTAAATTAGGAATATAATGGGAGTAGTGTTTTTTTGGTGTTTTTTTTTCCTTTCCCAAATGGGTACTAAGTTGTCCCAACACAATGTAATTACTCATATTTTGTTGAGCTCTTTTCTTATTTGGGGGGTCTTAAGAGTTCTTTGTATATTGTGAATAAAAGTTCTCTGTCAGGTATATGATTTGCAAATGGTTTCTTCCAGTATATGTGTTGTTCTTTTATCTTCTTAATGTGTTTTCCTCAGAGCAAGAGTTTTTCTTTTTATGAAGTTTAATATATCAGTTTTGTGAATTGTGCTTTTGGTGTCCTATGCAAGAACTCTTCCCAACCTACACATTTTCTCCTATCTTTCCCTCTAGACATTTAAAAAACCTTAGATTTGGCAGTTAGATCTATGATCCTTTTTGAGTAATTTTTGTATTCAGTGTTAAGTATAGATTGGCATTTGTTTTTTGGCATGTGGCCATCTGGGACCATGTGTTGGAAAGGTTAATAATCCTTTTAATTGCCTTTGTACTTTTGTTGAAAATCAATTGACCACATTTGCGTGGGTTTGTTTCTGGATTCTTTATTCTAGATATGTCTTTTTTTCTTATATTGCACTGCCTTGATTACTGCAGCTTTGTAGTAATTCTTGAAATTACACTGTGGGAGATTCCCAACTATGTTCTATTCACTCAGAATTATTCTGGCTGTTCAACTATCTCTGCCTTTACATGTAAATTTTACATCATTAGTATATACCAGGAATCTTGCTGTGATTTTGATTCATTTTACCTTGACTATAGATCAAATTGACATTTTAGCAATAATGAGTCTTCCAGTTCATGAATATGTTATTCCTATTTATGTAGGTTTTCTTTAGGTCCTTCATGAGTGGCTCGTAGTTTTCAACATAGAAATCCTGCATTTTTTTTTAGGTTTATACTCAAGCATTTTTCTGTTGTTGTTTTTACTTTCTCTCTTCCATTCTTTTTTATTGTAAATGTATAGTCTTTAAAAATTATATTTCCGTTTAATTGCTAGCATGTGGAAATATAGTTACTTTTTCTATATTGACCTTGAATTCAGCAACTTTTCTAAACTCATTCTTGGATTTTTTTAAATAGATTTTTCTCAGTAAACAATAATGCCATCCATGAGTAGAGACAGTTTTATGTTTTCTTTCCCAATTTATATGCCTTTTGTTTCTTTCTTTTTACTGACTAGGACTGCCAGTCTGAGAATGAATAGGAGTGACAAGAATAGACATCCTTGCTTTATTTCTGATCTTAGAAATTTTCACCATTGAATAGGATATTGTCTGCAACTTTTATAAATACCCTTGATCAGGTTAAAGGTGATACCTTCTATTCCTTGTCTGCTGAGAGGTTTTTGTTTTGTTTTGTTTTGTTTTTTTCTTCCCAGTCATGAAATGGTGGTGTTTTGTTAAATGTACTGATGATGCGTTTTTTTATTTAGTCCATTAATATGTTTAATTACATTGGTTGATTCTAGAGTTGTGGTCTCAGAATAAACCCCACTTGGTTGTGATACATTATTCTTTTTATGTATTACTGGATTCACTTTGTTAATATTTAGTTAAGAATATCTATGTCTATGTTGATGAATGATACTGTCTATAGTTTTCTTGTAATATCTGTACCTGGTTTTGGTACTAGAATTAAAACATGTTGGCCTTACAGAGTGGGAAGTACTCCCTCTCTACTTTCTAGATGTGTGGATTGGTGTTATTTTTTAAATGTTTGATAGAATTGACGATTGAAAGTCTGGGTTTGGGATTTTCTTTCTTGGAATGTTTTTACCTCTGAGTTTAATATCTTTAATAGCTGTAGGACTGCTTGGATTACTTTTCTCCCGCTTTTAGTAACATTTGTGTCTTTAAAGGAAGGACTGGTCTTTTCATCCAAATTGTAAAATTTATATGCTTAACATTGTTCATAATATTCCCTTAATCTTTTTAATGTCTTTGAGGTTTTTACCAATAATCCCCTCTTTCATTCCTGATACTGGTTCTTTTTTCTTTTGTTATTCTGGTTAGAGGATTATCAATTTTATTGCTCTTTGCAAAGAACTAGCTTTGGGATTCATTAATTTTCTGTAGTTTTCCTGTTTTCACCTTTGTTGATTTCTGTCCTTTATTCTTTGTGTCTTTCTGCGTATTCTTTGGTTATTTTATTCATTTTTTTCTAGTTTCTTAAATGAAAGCTTAAGTTAATTAGTTTGAGAACTTGTTTTGTGATCGAAATATTTAACAGATAAATTACCCTCTAAATGCTGCTTATAACTTCATCCTTAAAATTTTGACATACTATATTTTAATTTTCATTCACTAAAATTCAGAATATTTTCTGATGTCCTGTGAGATTTCCTCTTTACATGGATTATTTAGAATTAGTTTTCTTTTTTTCTCTACTATTAGAGTATCAACTTTTGATTTCCAAATACTTGGGGATTTTCCAAGCATCTTTCTGTTACTGATTTCTAGTTTAATTCTGTTGTGTCTATGTCCAGAGTACATACTTGTATTTTTTCATTTTATTTTAATATGTTAAGATGTGGTTTTGGGTTCAGACTTTGGTCTCTCTTATTGAATATTTCAAGTACAGTTGGAAATAAAGTATATTGTTTTGTTGTTAGGTAGAGTATTCTATAAATCAGGCTTAGTTGGTAGTATTCAGGTCATCTGTATCTTTGATGATTTTATGTGTTTACTTGGTTCTGTTGGTTAGTGGGAGAGACATGTGAGGTTTCCTATAATCGTGGATTATCTTTCTCATCATTTTTACCAGTTTTTTCTTGCGTATATTTTGAAGCTCTGTTATTAATGGTATATTATATTAAGGTTGTGATGTCTTTTAGATTAGTTGATCTTTTTGCCATTATGTACTGTCCTTTGTCTCTGGTAATTTTTTTTTTCTGCATTCTGAGTGATACTATTGATGTGGCCATGTTAGCTGTCTTTACTGTTTAATGGTATGTTTTTAACATCTTATTAATGTTAAGCATATCTGTATCATTACATTTAAAATGATATCTTACAGGTAGTATATAATTAGGTATTGTTGTTCTATCCAAAATGACAATCTGTATCTTTTAATTGGTATGTTAAAATCTTTACATTTAGTGTGTTTATTGTTTTGGCTGGACTTAGGTCTACTCTTTTTTGTGCCTTCCAAGTTTTGTTCCTCTTCCCTCTTTCCTTCTTTTGGGTTATTTGGATTTATTTAGAACTATTTTTATGTTCTTCATTGGCATTTGACCATATCACTGTTTATTTCTCTTAGTAGTTGTTCTAGGGATTATAATATATATATATATATATATATATATATATATATTATATATATATATATTAATCTTTTCACAGTCTACAGAGAGTTAATATTTTACCACTTCAAGTTTTTTCTTTTTTTTTTTTCATTTTAAGAGGAATGAGAGCACAAGAGGGAGGAGGGTCAGAGGGAGAAGCAGACTCCTTGCTGAGCATGGACCTGACATGGGACCCAATCCTGGGACTCAAATATCATGACCTGAGCCAAAGGCAGTCACTAACTAACTGAGCCACCTGAGCATCCCCACTTCAAGTTTTTCTTTTTCATTTCCTTTGTTAATTTTTTACTAAAATATAATGTATTGTGGTTTCAGAGGTACAGGTTTATGATTCATTAGTCTTGTACCCAGTGCTCATTACATCATGTGTACTCCTTAATGTCTGTCACCCATTTACCCCATCCCTTCACCTTCCTCCCCTTCAGCAGCCCTCAGTTTGTTTCCTGAGATTAAGAGTCTCTTATGGTTTGTCCCCTTCTCTGGTTTCATTTGTTTTATTTTTTCCTCTCTTCCCCTTTGATCCTGTTTTGTTTCTTAAATTCCATATATCAGTGAGCTCATATAACTGTTTTTCTCTGATTGACTTATTTCACTTAGCATAATACTCTCTATTCTGTACACATTGGTACAAATGGTTTTTTTGATGGCTTCATAATGTGTGTGTGTGTGTGTGTGTGTGTGTGTGTGTACATCACATTTTCTTTATGCATCTATCCATGGACATCGGGGCTGTTTCTAGTTTGGCTATTGTGAACATTACTGTTATAAGCATTGAGGTGCAGGTGCCCCTTCAGATCACCACATTTGTATCTTTGGGGCAGATACCCATAGTACAATTGCTGGGTCATAGGGTAGCTCTATTTTCAACTGTTTGAGGAACCTCCATACTGTTTTGCAGATTGGCTGCACCAGATTGCATTTCCACTAACAGTGTAGGAGCATTCACCTTTCTTTACATCCTCCCAAACACCTGTCATTTCCTGACTTGTTCATTTTAGCCATTCTGAGTGGTGTGCAGTGCTGTTATGACTTTGATTTGTATTTCCCTGATGCTGAGGGATGTTGAGCATTTTTTCATGTATCTGCTGGCCATTTGAATATCTTCTTTGGAGAAATGTCTGTTCCTCTCTTCTGCCATTTCTTGATTGGATTATTTGTTCTTTGGGTGTTGAGTTTGATAAGTTCTTTATAGATTTTTGGATACTAGTCCTTGATCTGATAGGTCATTTGCAAATATCTTCTCCCATTCAACAACTTTAGGTTGTCTTTTGGTTTTGTTGACTGTTTCCTTTGCTGTGCAAAGCTTTTTATCTTGATGAAGTCCCAGTAGTTCATTTTTGCCTTTTTTTCTTTACCTTTGGAGATGTGTCTAGCAGGAAGTTGCTGTGGTTGAGGTCACAGAGGTTGCCTGTGTTCCCCTCAAGGATTTTGATGGATTTCTGTCTCACATTAAGGTTAAGGTCTTCATCCATTTTGAATCTATTTTTATGTATGTTGTGAGGAATTGGTCCAGTTTAATTCTTCTGCATGTGGCTGTTCAATTTTCCAAACACCACATTTGTTGAAGAGATTGTCTTTTTTCCATTGTATATTCTTTCCTTCTTTGTCGAAGATCAGTTGACTATAGAGTTGATGGTCCATTTCTGGATTCTCTATTCTGTTCCATTGATCTGTGTGTCAGTACCATACTGTTTTGATGATTACAGCTTTGTAATAGAGCTTGAAGTCCAGAATTGTGATGCCACCAGTTTTGGCTTTCTTTTTCAACATTCCTTTGACTATTTGGGGTCTTTTTTGGTTCCATACAAATTTTAGGACTATTTGTTCCATTTCTTTGAAAAAAGTTTTTTTGATAGAGATTGCCTTGTATGTGTGGATTGCTTTAGGTAGCATTGACATTTTAACAATATTCTTCCAATCCATGAGCATGGAACATTTTTCTGTTTGTGTCTTCCTCAATTTCTTCCATGAGTGTTCTGTAGTTTTCTGAGTACCAGACATTTAAGGAAGAATTAATACCTATTCTTCTGAAGGTGTTTCAAAAAGTAGAAATGGAAGGGAAACTTCCAAATCTTTCTATAAGACCAACATTACCTTGATCCCAAAACCAGACAAGAACCCCACAGAAAAGGAGAATTGCAAACCAATATCCTTGATGAACATGGCAAAAATTCTCACCAAAATAATAGCCAATAGGATCCAACAGTACATGAAAAGGATTATTCACTATGACCAAGTGGAATATATCCCTGGGCTGCAAGGGTGATTAAACATCCACAAATAAATCAATGTGATACACTACATAAATAGAAGAAAAGACAAGAACCATATGATTCTCTCAATATTTGCAGAAAAAGCATTTGACAAAATACATACAGCACATCCTTTCTTGATTAAAACTCTTCACAGTGTATGGATAAAGGGAACCTACCTCAATATCATAAAAGCCATTTATGAAAAGCCCACAGCCAATATCATTCTCAGTGGAGAAAAACTGAGAGCTTTTCCTCTCCTGTCAGGAACACAGCAGAAGTTCCAGACTAGAACTTATAGCCTCAGCAGTCAGACAACAAAAAGAAATAAAAGGTATATGAATTGGCAAAAAAGTCAAACTCTCACTCTTTGCAAATGACATGATACTGTATGTGGAAAACTTAAAAGACTTACCCCAAAATTGCTAGAACTTACAGAGGAATTCAGCAAATGGTATGATAAAAAAGTTAATACACAAATCAGTTGCATTTCTATACATAACGATGAGACAGAAGAAAGAGAAATTTAGGAGTTGATCCCATTTACAATTGCACCCAACCCGTAAGATATCTAGGAATAAACCTAACCAGAGAGGCAAAAGGTCTGTACCACTTCAAGTTTTAAAAAATCAAAAGCGCCTGTTCTCCCCACTTCATATTAGAGTTGCCATGTGATATATGACGCATTATATTCCTGCCCGGAAAACATTAAAAATATTTTGCTTTTAATAAATTATGCTTCCTTCATACTTAAAGATCGATGTTTACCTCATACTTGAAGGTATCGTTTCCCTTCAGCTTGAAGAACTTCTATTGTCATTTCTTTTTAGACCAAGCTTGCTGGAAATGAATTTTCTTTAGTTTTCCTTCATCTGAGAATGATCTTAGCTTGCCTTCATTTCTAAAGGATGTTTTCAAGTGATGCAGAATTCTTGTTTGGCAGGGGTTTTGTTTTTGTCTCTGTTTTTGAGTCTTCTGGCCTCCATGGTTTCTGATGAGAAATTCATAGTCTTTCAGATCTTTCTTTTACATGTAACTAGTCTTTAAAGCAATCTAAGAAAAGTGATTTTTGTCTTTATCTGGGTTTTAACAATTTGATTGTGTGTCTTGGCATGATTTTCTTTGTGTTTATCCTACTTGTGGTTCACTAAACTTCTGGAATCTATAAATTTATGTCTTTTACCAAATTTGGAAAATTTCCAGCCATTATTTCTTCAAAACATTTTTTTCTGCAGCACTTTCTTTCTCTTCTCCTTCTGGGAGACCTTTGATGTTGTCCTGGTTAGCATTTAAATACAAATTTTCATACTGAAGATCATCCTGAATAAAAGCATAATTTTTTTAAAGGTGTTGAAATTCTGTTTGATAGTGAACTGTAAAATATGTAACAAAATATGTAAAGTAAAATAAAATATATGTAATTTTAAAATAAAATTTTATTTTTATTCATTAGTGTTTATTTTTAAAATTTTATTGGTTTATTAAAAATAAAATAAATATTTAAAAAATAAAATAAAATGGACTATATAATTTTCTAGTATTGCATATTCAGATCACCTTTATACATTTGGGATATATGCTTAATTTAACAGTCAGATATCATGGCTATGAGTAGCATTTGTGCTGTGTTTATGAAAATCTAGATTTCTTTTTCTCAAGTTGTTACTGTATAAAATGTTACTTTGTGTTGCAGATTAATACTGAAAATTGAATAGAGCATGTTTGAGTAGCTTTGTCTTTGTTTTATTTATTTATTTATTTATTTATTTATTTATTTATTTATTTGTTTATTTTTAAAGATTTTTATTTATTTATTTGACAGAGAGAAACATAGCCAGAGAGGGAGCACAAGCAGGGGGAGTGAGAGAGGGAGAAGCAGGCTTCCCGCTGAGCAGGGAGCCCAATGTGGGACTCGATCCTGGGTCTCCGGGATCATGACCTGAGCCGAAGGCAGTCGTCCAACCAACTGAGCCACCCAGGCACCCTTTGTCTTTGTTTTAAATGAAGTAGATTATCCTGTCACTTCGAAGCACTGATTTAGTTTCAGGAAAAAAAAGCTTGATCAATGTATAAATCTTTCAGTTACTTATCTTGTGATATTTTTATGCCCAAATAATTGGTCGTATAATAGGTTCACCTGTTTTCTGTGATTTTTTTTCCCTAAGAAATAAAAATCTCTCAGTCTTCCCAGACTTTGTACTTTAAATGTCACCTGCTTGTAACTAGCCCAAATAGAGAACTGTAAAAAAAATATTTGTGAACAAATTTTCTACACTTATAGAAGGGTGAGGAATCCCTTGTTACTAGTATGATTTTTAAAGATATATTATTTTCCAGAATCTAACATATGCTCAGGATTAGAGAGTCACAGATGAACACAGAAAACTGAGGCAGAATCTGACATATAAACATGTGTATATGAAGAATGATTGCTACATCATCGTTGCTGTTAACTTACTTAAACTGTAAGCGAGTGAAGAGGTCCTCAGGGACCTTGATTTGTAAGTTAGGCAAATTAGACTCTTTCTCATTTGTAAAATGAGGTGATTGAACTTGATTTCTAAAGCAATTTCTGTCCTTAATGTATTACTTTGACAATTCTGTAAACTATTATATTTACTTAATGAATTATAGCACGTAAGCCTGGATTATTTCACATGAATTTTGGGTGGAAGGGACAATATTTCAGCAGATTTTAGCTTAGAATCAGCTAAATGATTCCTTTTTCTTCTGTTACCTTTTTCATTTCAGTGGATGGTAGCACACTGATCTAAATATTTTCTCTGGGTGTCCTTATTCTGATATTTCCCTGTTACCACATCAGAGGTTGTATAAAAAATCACAAAATGGAAGAAACTTTGGCTACTTAGTGTCCATTTATTCCCCAAATTCCTCTAGTGCACAGTACTCTGGTTTTGTTTGGGCATTTTTATCCCCCATCTCACTGGAAAATGATCCCTTTCCCACCTTCAGTGGTGTCATAATCAAGTGGCTGATTTAGGCACAGCAGGTAACACAAGACTGGCCAGTGAGAAGTGAAAGGAAGTGTGTAAATGCCTTCACCGATTAAAAATAGACACAGGGAGGCAGAGAATGTGCCTGGATAGCTCAGTTGGTTAAGCATCTGCCTTTGGCCAGGTCATGAACTCAGGGTCCTGGGATCGAGTACCTGCATGCCACATGGGCTCTGTGCTCAGGGAGGAGAGTGTGCTTTTCCCTTTGCCCCCCTGCTTGTGCTTGCTTTCTCTCTCTGTCTCTCTCTCCCTCCCTCCCTCGCTCCCTCCCTCCCTTTTTTTTTCCCTCTCTCTCAAATAAATAAAATCTTTAAAAAAGCAAAATATAAAATAAAAATGGACACAGAGGAGACTTTGAGTTTCCAGTTCCACATGTAAGAAACTTAAAGTCACCACTCTTCCTAATAAGTACAAATCTGAACAGACTGAAAAATTAACAGCTCTTCCTGGGTCCATAAAGAAAGGACTCAAGGGCAAAACCACTGCTCCCAGGATTGGATGAACACAGAAAGCTGAGACTTGAAGAGCAGTGACTCATGAGCAGAAACTACCCAGGAATCAGTAGTGGGGAAGGAACACTTGAACTTTAGTTGACAGATTGTTAGAGGTTCAGTATGGATAACTCTGAGTTAAAAACACTAGGGGACCCAGTCACAGGCTACCAGAATATTATAAGGTTTACCTCGAGGAGCTGGACTGGGTTCTCGCAGTAAATACTGGAGAAAATCCCTCATGGTTCTAGCAGAGGTGGGGGGAAGGGAACCATTTTGAAATACATCATAGCACTCTCTCTTCTTATTGACAAGGCTCGCCCTCAAGGGAAAGTAGTTAACCAGGGCCTATCTGAACCAGATACCCAATTCCAGCTCCCTCTAGCCATTCTTTCCCACCTGAGGGCAGGAGGAGGTAGACTGGGAAACACTTGTGATGTTCACAGACCAGGGGCATAGGCTCACTAAAAGACAGACGTAATCATAGAATACTACCCCTCTCCTACACTTCACAACACTTTAATTACTAAAGTCCTAATTACAGTGGTTCCTTTTATCCAATACATCATATCTAGTTATCAAGAAAAACTATGAGATATACCAAAAGGCAAAAGCACAATTTGAAGAGAACTGGAAATCCTAAGAAAGAACCAAAAGGAAATGCTTATCTAAAGAAGACAAAGAGGTAAATAAGCCCGTGAAGACCTGCTCCACATCATCTGTCATTGGGGAAATGCAAATTAAACAAGAGGAAGGTGGTCACCCATATTGAATAAAATGGTCAAAATTGGGAATACTGACAGTACGATACCAGGATGTAGAGAAACCCAGAACTCATTCATTGCTGGTTGGAATGCACAATGGTACAGCCACTCTGGAAGAGAGTTTGGCAGTTTGTTAAAAAAATTAAACGTATTTTTATAATCCAGCCATCATATTTATCCAAATGTGTTGAAAACTTATCTCCGTCAAAAACCGGCACACAAATGTTTATATAGCTGCCTTATTCATAATTTCGAAAACTTGGAAGCAACCAAGTTATCCCTCAGTAGGTGAATGGATAAACATACTGTGGTACACCCAGATGAAGGAATATTATTTAACACTAAAACGAAAAGAACTATCAAGCCATGAAAGGACACAGAGAAACCTTAAATGCATATAGCTAAGTGAAAGAAGCCAATCTGAAAAAGCTACATACTTCATGATTCCAACTATATGACATGGAAAAGTCAAAACTGTGTAGGCTAGTATAAAGATGAAGGGTTGGTGGAGGATGGAGATGAATAAGAAACACAGGAGTTTTAGGGCAGTCAGAATACTCTAATACCATAATGATGGATACATGTCATTATACATTTGTCTAAATCCGTAGAATTTACATTACCAAGAGTGAAACCCAGGGTAAACTTTGGACTTTGGATGATCATGATAGTGTCAGTATAGTTTCTTCACTTGTAAGAAATACATCACTCCGTTAGGGACTGTTGATAATGGTGGAAGTAAGGAGTATATTGGAAATCTCTGTGCTTTGCCCTCAATTTTGCTGTGAACCTAAAACTGCTCTAAAACAATTGTCTTAACTAAAATATATATATAAAATAAAAAAAAATATATATATATGGATGGAAAGAAATATAGCATGCTTTATTACCTAATTATTCCTTAGCCATTCCTTTCCCTTTCTGTGCAACTATAGAAAGGGAATAGAGAAATGTATCATTTATAGGCTATTAATTATTACCGCCGGGGACTAGCCTCAGCGGAGTTGTGGGTCCCGAACCACGGGATGTCTGGTGGGCGAAATAATGACATGGACACGGAAATCTGATGCAAGCTGACAGACCCTAGGTCAGTCAGGAGAGATCTATGAAGCAGGCTCAGGCTCATGCTCTGGCTTTTTAGCATTGTCTTTCTAGCTCTAGCTCTCTAGCTCCGGCTTTGGCCCTCTTGCTTTGCTTCTGTCTCTCTTTGCAGGCTTTCTGCCTGCCTCTGCCTTTGTCTCTTGCCTGTCAAGGGTCCCAGTCTTTTATTATTCCCAAGTGAGGAAGTTGGGTGGTGCAGTTAAATCTTTAACTGCTTTTGCACCCACCCTAGAGACAGGATTAGTATTGTTACTGCAGGGTACAGAGTGATTGCTTAAACTCACAGAAGCTGAGACCGTTGAGGCAAAGGGATCAAGGAATATAGATAAGAGATACAGAGATATGATTACCAGGAGGAGGATTAAATGGAACTATATGTCTTGATAAGCACACAAAGGACATATTGCCCCGGCCCACAGGATAAGTGGCTTTCCCTCCGTGGGGAAAGCCCAGAGGGACTTTCATTCACATTCACTGGTACCTCCACCAAAGTTTCTGGTGGCTTGGGAGGGGCAGATCATGCACTGTCCCTGACAATTAATAGTTCTGTGTGTAGAAGTATTAAGCTAGACTTAAACTTCCTTAAGGTGTGTGGAAACTCAGCCTCCAGCCCAAATTGCTGAGCAATTTACTTGGAGCAGTTTTGCTGCTCTCAAGATTCTCAAGAGAAGCCACTGCTCATCTAGCTTTGAATAAATAAGGATTGAACTGATTGCGTACATTTAATTGAAGTTGTCAATAGAGCATTTTGATGAAGAGCATGACTTTGGAGGCACTTTCCTCATTTCTAAAAATAATGTTAAACTATACAATAATTTTGCAAAATAAAACAGCTATTTCCAATGCTTTATGCAGTGCCTATCTCAAAATAAAGATCCATAGGGTTGCCTCATTTTCTGAGAAATCCTCCCCATTCCACATAGTTAATGTGATACAGTATATTGATACAATATATGTACATATAATATAACTCTTCTACCTGTTCTTACCTGTTTGGTGTACAGGTGAGGATCTAACCAAAATTGAGTCAATGAGAATACTATTTTAGGGTTGTGGAATAAAAAGACTTCTCTTTGGACTTCAGAAGTTCTAAGAGTAGATCTCAGGATCTGTGACGGGTGACTTTGTTTCCTACCATGAGGAAAAGTTGTTGGTGAAGAGAAAAAAAAAAAAAAAAAGAAGAAACTGATGCATGGAAAAACAGATAAAAGATGGTCCTGAATGTTTCAAGTGCTTGATTCTAATTGTCCTTGTGGCCTAGCCATCCCCCTTCCTTAACCTACATTTTGGTTGTTTGGTACTCAATTTCATGAGGTATTTCACTCCTTTTAATAAATATATTTTGCCTGACTGGCTCAATTTAGATTTCTGTCACTCTCGCCCAGTAGTACTTCCTAATACATGTTTGTTTGTTTGTTTTTTAAGATTTATTTATTTATCTGAGAGGGCGAGACAGCACAAGCAGGGTGTGTGGCAAAGGAGGAAGGGAGAAGCAGGCTCCCTGCTGAGTGGGGAGCCCCACACGGGACCCCAGACTCATGACCTGAGCCGAAGGCAGACATTTAACAGACTGAGCCACTCAGTTGTCCCTCTAATATATGTATTAGTAGTAACTATTAAGAACAATATAAGAACTAGACTAATGTACTTAGTTAAAACATTTTTTACTTCAAGTTACTTTGCTAAATACTGTTGATTTTTCATCTTATAATCTGAAACTTTAAGATTCCATAGAGGTTTGCAAAGTATTTCTTGAGAAAAAGTCATAGCATACATCTTACAACTGGTTTTTTTTTTTTTTTTTTTTTTTTTTTTTTTTTTTTTTTTTTTTTTTTTTTTTTTTTTTTTTTTTTTTCTTTAAGATTTATTTGACAGAGAGAAACACAGCCAGAGAGGGAACACAAGCAGGGGGAGTGAGAGAGGGAGAAGCAGGCCTCCCGCCGAGCAGGGAGCCCGATGCGGGGCTCGATCCCAGGTCTCCAGGATCATGACCTGAGCCGAAGGCAGACACCCAACCAACTGAGCCACCCAGGCGCCCCTACAACTGGTTTTTAATTCATTTATGAAGAGTTGTCTGTACCTAGGAATTTGGATAATCATCTGTTAGAGGCAGTTCTAGAATGTGCTGTGTTATGGGACCCCAAAATCAATTATAGAAGTCTTCTATTAACCTCCAGTACATTAGAATATCATGATTCATAGCAGGTTTTCTTCATTAACATTTTGTTTTGTTTAAACCTCTCTAGTGCCTATAAGATAAACAACTTTGAGCCAGGTGCTATATCGGCATAAAATTAGACAGTTTGCTTTCTCTAGATATTTATTACTTAATTATGAAGTTATGACATAAACCTAAAATTGAGCAGTTACCAAAATGCCAGCTGTATGGTACCGATGATAATGTCAGGATAGAGAGATCTGAGTATACTAATGTCGTCCTGAAGACTTGATAAAGGAGATAGAACTTACCCTGGCCATGAAGAGTAGAAGGGATTTGGGCAGAAAAAAGACATTCTGGGCAAAGGGAACAAAGGTGAAAGATAAAAATGTGCATTATTCATCCTGTTAGTAGAGATTAACTGTTGTGGTTCCAGCTACAGATTCAGGCTTTTGAATATCAAGTTATGGCAGTAGAACGGATATGATTTGTGGTGATGATAGCCACTAAAGGTGATTGAGCAGGGTAGCTAATGGTTTTGGTGAATGTGAAATTGCCTTCCAAACCTAATCTCCTAGCAGGTAAACCAGTTGGATCTCTAATATGCTTTGAGGATGAGAGGATGAGGTTGGTGGGTAGTAGTGAATTTAAAAATAAAGTTAATTAAAACACAATCTAAGGATTTGTGCAAATAACGGTAGTATACAAAGCATCACTTCTGTATCAAAGTAAGCTAGAGTTCTTTTATTTGAAGCAGCTACAGACATCCACCAGCACCCTACAGAACCATATCCCCAAGGCCAAGGTTCACCATAGAGCTTCCTTGAGTGCAGTTTTGAGAACAACCAGGCATCATAACTTACTTATGAAAGGGTAGACAAGTTTGGATCTGATAAGGCCTAGGTTAAGTCCCGCTGAGCTCTGTGAACTAGAAACTGAGCATTGAAGGATAATATCCAAATACTAAACATGGGAGTTTCAGTCTGATAGCAATAGAAATAAAAGAGAAAGGTAAAGAATTACTGAGATAATTATGATAAAAAATTGATAAAAATGACACCAGAATGTTTTGAAGGAGAATGATTAGTTTTAAGTAGACTGCGGCTAATGGATAGTGGAACATTACAAATAGAGGCTGTATGGTAAATTAACAAACAGCACATACCTTCAAGTCCAACTGCCTCTGCTTGAGTACTGATTCTGCCACTGCCATATGATCTTGATTAATAAGTTCCTTAAACCTTTCTGTACCTTGTTTTGTGTGTTAAAAAAGGAAACACATTCAGTTCTTAAACCATGCAAGGTAAAGGACTTAGAGCAGTTCTAGCATAAATTAAGTACTACATAAGTGTTAATTGTTGTGATTGCTAGGATTACTGTTCTTAAGTTACAGCTAATAACACTTTCAGTGCCTGGTCAAGAGCAGAATTACAAAATGGAGTCCTTGCTCTGAAGGTTGTGGTTGAATCCCAATACGTGGATGCATTCTCACAGTCTCTAAATATTTCTCCTTGTGCAAATGTTCTGTTTCACTTTTTTTCACTTAATCATTTCTAACTTTTCACTTTTCTGTTTTCGTACCCTGTATAGTTAGTTTCCTCTTATTCCAGCCTGATCATGAAATCTGCTGTACATTAAAGCTTCTACACAAAATATTGAGAAAATAAAAGTGCAGTTCTGAGTTCCTAGATTTTACTTAAGGTACCTCCCTTGAATCTAACCCTTTTCCTGACCTGTGCTTGGGATCCACCATGAATTCCATTTTTTCTCATAGCCTCATTCCATAGATTATCCAACCGTGTTTGCCTATGTTCCGTAAACTACTTCTGGAGCTCACTGTAACACAACATATAAATCAAAATATAATTCAGGATTTTTCTGAATGATTTTTTAAAAACTACCTTTCTTCAAACCTTCTTTTTAAAGATTTAATTTTTTATTTATTTGACAGAGAGAGAGATCACAAGTAGGCAGAGAAGCAGGCAGAGAGAGAGGAGGAAGCAGACTCCCTGCTGAGCAGAGAGCCTGATGCAGGCCTTGATCCCAGGACCCTGAGATTATGACCTGAGCCCAAGGCAGAGGCTTTAACCCACTGACCCACCCAGGTGCCCAAAACTTTATTTTGAAGGAATTGTAGATATGCCAGAAATTGCAGAAATGGTAGAGAGATCCTTTGTTTCCATCAACCAAGTTCTTCAAATGGTGACCTCATACTGTACATCACCAAAACTAGGAAACTGATAATGACTCAATACAACTAATTAAAATGGAGACTTCTTTTGGATCTCACCAGGTTTTGTACATTCACTCATTTGGAGGAGGATCGGATGTGGTAGTAGTGGTAATATCCTTGTGAATAATTTTATGACATTTTGTCACATGTGTAGATTTGTATAACCACCAACATGTTTAAGCTACAGAACTGTTGCATCACCATAAAGAGCTCTTTCATGTTCCAGTCACTTGTGTAACTCTTCTGTAAAGTACCAGCCCAGCATATGCCTATGACCCAACTCCAGGTGGTTAGCAATGGCTGATCTTCTTAACCTATCTTCTTTCAGGATAATTGCTCATAAAAGTTATAGCTATTTTTTTGTTTTTACTTGGGCAGGGTGAGAAGTTAATTTTTTGTTGTCCTAATCATATGCTCAAAATACCTTTTCTGAGTAAAATACCTTTTCTTACATAAGAACTTTAAGAAAAGTGTAGTTCAGAAACTGAACAAATGATCAAAACGATATGCTCAAATAAGTTAACCTTTGTTGTTTGAGTCCGGTGTTTGTATGAATAATTCTGGTTGAGATTATTTTAAGAATACTACATTGAGAAGCAATAGTTTCTCTAAAAATCTGACTTAATATCTAAGAAACATTTTGGGGTTTTTTTGAAATGGGTAGCTGATACTTATGAAATGCCTGGCATGGTAAATTATTTTTAGAATTTTTAATAAATAACTTTTCATTTGGTTTAAGTGCTATTTTTAATTTTTTTCTTTTACCTTTTGAAACATGTACATGGTAATAACTCCAGACTATACCAAAGGCCACAAGTAGTGAAAAATAACTCTTTCTCACACTTTAAACCCTAGTTTGCCAGTCCACCCAGTCACTGTATTAGTGTCTTGAGTATCCTTCCAAAGATATTTTATGCATATTCAGGCCTAAGTGGGTATATAACTACTTTTATCATACAGTTATTCTGAGCCTGCATTATTTCGTTTAACACTGTGCTTTAGAGACTTTTCCATTGATAAGGAACATTGAGGCCTGCTTGTTATTTTAAATTGGTAGCATTGTGATACTGTGATTTTTAATCCTATTTCTTGCACTGAGCTCCTAAAAACACTTGGAATTTCCTGTGAGAGAGCAATGAAAGATGTCTTTTTTATGTTAATGAAGTGAGTTTTAGAAAGCTTAGAATGGGGGATAGTTGCCTGTGAAACCAATCTTATGATTAGAAGGTGGGGACTTTCTTCCCTCCCCCCTCCCACCCCCCATAACCTCTGGGGAATGGAGGAGCTGGAGATTAAGCTCAGTTGCCAGTGGATAGCAATTTAATCAGTCATGCCTATGTAATGAAACCTCCATAAAACCCCAAAGGAGGGAGTTTGGAGAGTTTCTGGGTTGGTTAACCAGAAACACTTAAACTTACCACTGTGCTGAACCCCAGATGTTACCAGGATGGAATTCTCTCTCTCTCCTTCTTTCTTTCTTTTCTTTCTTTTCTTTCTTTTCTTTCTTTTCTTTCCTTTCTTCCCTTTCTTCCCTTTCTTTCATTTCTTTCCTTTCTTTTTTCCTTCCTTTCTTTTTTCCTTCCTTCCTTCCTTCCTTCCTTCCTTCCTTCCTTCCTTCCTTCCTTCCTTCCTTCCTTCCTTCCTTTCATTTGACAGAGAAACACAGCAAGAGAGTAAACACAAGCAGGGGGAGAAGCAGGCTTCCCGCCCAGCAGGGAAACCAATGCGGGGCTCCATCTGGAGACTCCGGGATCATAACCTGAGCAGAAGGCAAACGCTTAACAACTGAGCCACCAGGCACCTCAAGGATGGAAATTCTTTGTTCAACATCTCACGCCATGTTTCTCTGACATCTGGTTGTTGATTCATATCTTCTAATATCCTTGTAGTAAACTGGGTAATCTAGTGAGAAAACTGGTTTCCCAAACCCTATGAACACCGTAGCAAGGTGGGAGCCAGGGGAACCTCTGATGAGTAGCTGTTGGGTTAGAAGTACAAGTGTACACAACCTGGACTTGCTATTGGCATTTGAGAGTGGGGGGTGGCGGGTGAGGAAAACAGAGTTTTATAGGACTGAACCTATAGCCTGTGGGATCTGATGCTCTCTCCTAGTTGATAGTGTCAGAATTGAGTTGAATAGTAAGACCAGCTCCGGTTGGAGCACTGCCTGAATGTGTGGAGGAAAAAAACCCCCACACAATGGAATTGTATGTAGAACCCTTACATGGTGTTTCATTTTATGGATATAGAACTAGACGTTCTCTCATCTGACAATAATAGGGTCCATGGTCAAAGGAACAAGGCTGATATAAAAGCGAAAGTCAGGCAGAGCTTTATTTCTTGCCAAGCATCGAGAATTATACTGGCCGAGGCCAGGGTCTCTTCCCAAGAGAGAGCGGCCCCGTCTATTCTTACAGCTACCTTTTATAGGGGAAAACCGCACCCCGAGCTAACCCGACAGCTTGCCTGAGTTAATTCTTTCACTTTCACTTATGAATACATTTAACTGTTAAGCTCATAGTCCCCATAGAGTGGTTTACCGGGGGATCTTCTTTGGTCAGGGTCCAGGAAGTTAAGGACATTAACTGATTGGGCATTCCCACCTGGTCCAAAGTACCTGGAACTGGCTGCCCATTCTTAGTTTGCCTCACCATACCTCCAGGGAGGGGAGGTTAACTGATTGGGCATCTCCCCCAACCTGGCTCGCCTTTGTTTTCCAGGGGCCCTTTGCCCATTTCTCCTTGAGCTGTTTTTCTAAGTAAACAAGATGGGGGCCTGGATTTCTAAATAGGTCCTTATAATAACTTTCATAATTGTAATTAATAAGTTAAATCAGTCTGACAGAGAGAACCATAGAAAGTGATCTTCAAGCACTTTACTGCAACAGTGTGTATTTGCCAGCCATTTGTTTCATAATTGAGCCTAGGCTTTTTTGTTGACATCATTGTTCATTTTTGTCTTCCTTTTACAGATGTACCCCCAGGGCATTATCTGTAACCCATTTTGGGTCTCTTTAAGTGATGGGAGAATTTAGACATTGAAGATTCAAAACATCTCCATTTGTTTACTGTTTACTTTAGTGATTCAGTCCTCAGCCACACTCAATTCAGTAGCACTTTTTTTGGTAACTTACCTTTATTGAGTCTTCATGTGGTGTTCCACCTAGTGATCATAGAAGCAGTTTGCTTTTTTCATTCCTATTTTGTCAGTTTAAATAATATTTAAATTTAAGTAAATCACATAGTTATGATTGAAGGTATAATTTACCCAATCTCTGTGGTAACAAACATCTCCTACCCCTGATAAATAGATACCCAGTGGTGGGAATGAAAGTGCAGGGGTTTACTAGTGGTAGCCTAATAGTCAAAATACGTGGTGTGCCAAAGCTACCTTTAGTTTTACTCAGGAAACAGAATATTAATTAATCATGTGAGTTGGTTAAGTGAAGATTGATTAAGAACTAATTGTGTTTCATTTTAATCATTCCCCTTTGGTGGGCATTTAAGTTGTTTCCATCATTTTCTTTTCCACAATAATAAATATACTTAATTATTTTGTTTGCATATACATATGATTTGCATATACATAGATTATCTTTAAAAGATTCCTTGAAATGGTATGTACAAGGGGATGGTCATTTTTTTATATTAATAAATTTTGCTGAAGAGACCCTAAATATTTTATGTGTAATTTTCAATATTTAATTGTAGTAAAGTAAAATATGATTCGTACATTTATTTCTTTTAAAAGTAACCAAAGTGTTCCTTTTTTTCCTTCAATTTGATTTGTAGAGAGGAAAACTATGCTCATGAGTCATAAAATACATGAGTAGTATTAAAGGCGTTGAGTCATAGGATTGCAGACATCTCTTACACATAAATGACTCACTTTGTGTGTGCACTGAGTGTGTGGTTCATCTTTTGTAATAGCTGTTTCTCAATTTGATTAAGTTTGATCATATTTAAACACTGTAGAGAAGTTTGTTGTCTTAATGATTAATACAACAATGAAAATCCTTAAACCAAGGATCTTTTATTAAAATGACTAAGTTAGGACTCAGCTTTGAATAAAGCCTGAGATTTTGGTGGTTCTATGTTAGCTTTTTCAATAACTATTCAGTGATTTTTGTGCAAAGCATTCTGTTTGCTGAGGTATATATTGGAATAAAAAAACATGCTCTTATGGAAATTAATTACGGTTAGAGAGACAAGAGCTCTTAGCTTATTAAATAACATTAATAGTCACTATACTAACCTCCTTTTAGTGAAGTACCTGTTACTCTTATAAGGACAAAAACAATGTCACAAGTACATTAAAATTATATAACGAAGCTGGAGAAGAGCCATGATAATTGTGTTATGCACATCTTTATAATACCTTTATATTCTACTGTTAAACCTTTTTTGGATTGCCTATTAATATATTTTTTTAAGACTTTATTTATTTAACAGGGAGAAACACAGCCAGAGAGGGAACACAAGCAGGGGGAGTAAGAGAGGGAAAAGCAGGCTTCCCGCCGAGCAGGGAGCCCGATGTGGGACTCGATCCTGGGTCTCCGGGATCATGATCTGAGCCGAAGGCAGTCGCTCAACCAACTGAGCCACCCAGGTGCTCCTTTATTAATAGTTTTTAACCCTTCTTTTGACTAGCAGCTTTTCCCCCTAATTTGTTTTCAGTTGTGTATTCTTTCTTAGAGTAATTGAGGTATTGCCAAACTACAGAATTATTATGATGTGAAATAAACTTCATTTACTTAAATCTTGAAAGCTGTAGTATTCTAATATGGTAAAATATGTCAAAGTACAATACCTTTTTGGGGCGCCTGGGTGGCTCAGTTGTTAAGCATCTGCCTTCAGTTCAGGTCATGATCCCGGAGATCCGGGATCCAGCCCCGCATCTGGTTCCCTGCTCCGCGAGAAACCTGCTTCTCTCTCTCGCATTCCCCCTGCTTGTGTTCCCTCTCTCGCTGTGTTTCCATCTGTCAAATAAATAAATAAAATTTAAAAAAAAATAAAAAAATACAATACCTATTTAAATGAGAAATTTAGGGATGCCTAGGTGGCTCAGTCAGTTAGCATTTGCCTTTAGCTTAGGTCATGATCCCAGGATCCTTGGATCAAATCCCACATCAGGCTCCTTGCTCAGCAGGGAGACTGCTTCTCCCTCTGCCTGCCTCTCCCTCTGCTTATGTGTGTGTGCTCTCTCTCTCTCTGACAAATTCTAAAAAGAGAGAGAAATTTATTTCTCCTAGTAGTATAGGAGTTAGTGATCCAGGTTTGTGGAGCAACTCTGTTTTATAAGATCATTAAAGGTCATAACAGTCTTCTAGGATATTGGCCTACCTCTGTAGAGTTGATGCTGGCTCAGTTTCACATCTGCCTTCCAGCCTGTGGGAAGTGGGAAAGTATTAATCCCGATGTAAGGTGGCTGTCTTTTAAGTTGAGGATGACCTGAAAGTTGTGTCTTTACTTCCAACTCACATACCACACTGGTCCACACTAAGTAACAGAATTTAAAGGCAGATTTAGGAGTATATTCTCTCACTGCATAGTAAATTACCAGATACAGCTTTATTCCTATGGACAAAGGGGGGAAATAAGTAATGGAAAACAATTAACAGTCCATCATAAGTTCTCTATCCAAAAAATTGGGTGTAAATTTCAAAATAAAATTTGGGTGTAAATTTCAGAATAAGTCTAAATAAATAGCTTGCTCAGAAACAACACTTTCCAGTCTCTAGGGTGGTTCAGTCAGCTCGGTCATGAACCCAGGGTCCTGGAATTGAGCCCCATGTTGGGCTCCCTGCTCAGCTTCTGTCTCTTCCCTGGTGCTTGCACTCTCTTTCTCATAATCTCTCTCTCTCTCTCTCTCTCAAATAAATAAATACAATCTATAAAAAAGAAAAAGAAACAACATTCTTGAAACTTTTGTGTAAATATGAATTAAAAATCCCTGAATATGACTCTGCCTCAAGATCTTGCTTCTCAGGGTGCCTGGGTGGGTCAGTGGGTTAAAGCCTCTGCCTTTGGCTCAGGTCATGATTTCAGAATCCTGTGATTGAGGTTCTGCTCAGCAGGAAGCCTGCTTCCTCCTCTCTCTGCCTGCCTCTCTGCCTACTTGTGATCTCTCTCTCTCTATGTCAAATAAATAAATACAATCTTAAAAAAAAAAAATCTTCTCAAATGGAGAATCATTGGTGTTGGGGGGGGGAAGGCAAGGTGGTACATGAAGCCTTACACTAGATGTATTTTCTTTTCTTGAAGATTTGCAAGAGTATGTATTTTTTTAATTGAAGTATAATTAAATACATTATTATATTTAAGTTATACAGTGTAATGTTGGAACAGTTTTATGCATTGAGTCTCAGTGATTGTCAGGATAGGTGTACCCTGAATACCCTTTATATATTTTATCCATTTCTTCAATCCACCTCCCCTCAGGCAACCACCAGTTTGTTCTCTGTATTTTAGAGTGGTTTTTTTTGTTGTTGTTTGTCTCTTCTTTGTTTATTTGTTTTGTTTCATAAATTCCTATGGTATTTGTCTTTCTCTGAATGACTTACTTCACTTAGGTACCCTTTAGGTCCATCCATGTTGTTGCAAATGGCAAGAGTTTGGTCTTTCTTATGGCTAAATAATAATCCATTGTGTATGTATACCACATCTTTATCTAGTTATCTGTGGATAGACATTTGAACTGCTTTCATAGCTTAGCTGTTACATATAATGCTACAATAAACATAGGAGTGCACGTGTATCCCTTTGAATTAGTGTTTTTGTTTCCTTTGGGTAAATATCCAGTAGTGGAATTACTGGATCCTATGATAATTCTGTTTTTAATTTTTTTTGAGGAACTTTCATGCTGTTTTGCACAGTGGCTGTACCACATGCTCACCAATAGTGCAGAAGGGTTCCTTTTTCTCCACATACTTGCCAACTCTTATTTATTTCTTGTCTTTTTAACTTTAGCCATTCTGACAGGTGTAAAATGATCTAATTATGGTTATAATTCATTTCCCTGATGATGCATGATGCTAGTTAGTTTCATGTGTCTGTTGACCATGTGTATGTCTTTGGAAAAATGTCTATCCATTTTCTATCTGGAAAAATGTCTATCCATGTCTATCCAGTGTCCTCTGCTCATTTTTTATTTGGAATGCTTGTTTTTTTTGGTCTTTAGTCATCTAGATTGATATACTTTGGATATTAACCCCTTGTGGGATTTATTATTTGCAAGTAACTCTTCTTGTGCACTAGATTGCCTTTTTGTTTTTGTTTTTTGTTTTTTGGGTTTTTTTTAAAGATTTTATTTATTTGACAGAGAAACACAGCCAGAGGGGGAACACAAGCAGGGGGAGTGAGAGAGGGAGAATCAGGCTTCCTGCTGAGCAGGGAGCCCGATGTGGGACTCCATCCCCGGTTTCCGGGATCATGACCTGAGCCGAAGGCAGTCGCTTAACCAACTGAGCCACCCAGGCACCCCTGCCTTTTTGTTTTGTTGATGGTTTCCTTCACTGTGCAAAATGGAAGACTGTGTATTTTTTATATTAACAAAGATAAGAATATATTTTAAAGCCACACACAAAATTGGCAGGAATTTTAAGAAATCCTTAAGGTTGTTTTAAGGGATAACTTCAAATTCCCAGAGAAGAATTTTGGGGTAACTGTGGAAACATTTTGATAAGCAAACCTATTGTTCTGTTAAGGTTTGTTTTATTTAGTTAGACCAACAGTTCTAAACTGTGTAAAACTGTGAAAGTATATTGAAGGGAAAAATAGGATGAAGTAAAGGAAATTTGCCTATGGCATTTTTATTCAAAAAAGTGTAAGAAACTATTTTTCTGTCACCTTAGATTTTATTTTTGCTCCACTTAATAAAGCCATTCCTTTAAGGCCAAAATATTTTTTTTAGGCCTGCCTTCCTAGCAAGGAGATACTCTGTTAATGGGTTGCTGACTTAGACTAGGGTTATGGAACTAGTAAGTTGATAGTGAATTGTTTTTCTTCATTTAAAGTATATTGAAATGAATTTTATGTTAAAACTTGTGTTCCATCTTTCCTCTTCTTACAGGACAATGAAAAGAGAACTCCACTGCACGCTGCTGCTTATCTTGGAGATGCAGAAATCATTGAACTGCTTATTTTATCTGGTATGGTAAAGCTCTGGTTAATAAGAACACATCATGCATATTTTTGTCATAATTAATATTTATCAAACCTGGTTGACTATTTCTTTATATTTGTTTCCAAGTTGAAACTTGATTGATCATTCTACAGCTAATCTTATATCATGTGCCAGGTACTGTTCTCCTGTTTAGAGTATGTCAAAGAGCAAAACAAAGATGACTGCCCTTGGGGGTATATACTCCAATCAGGTAAAACAGGCTGTAAATACAAGTAAATGTTAAAGCATGTTAGAAGATGATTAAGTGCTATAGAAAAATGAAAAAGTAGGTCAGGATAATAGAGTGAGATGAACAATTTTTAGGCTCAGGCATTCTATAGAATGTTCACAATAGGTCTCATTAACCGCAGAGTAACTAGGACATCATTGCAGTTCTACTAGGAAGAGGTGATGTGGCTCAAACCAAGTGCAGTAGTGTAGGTAATGAGAAATGGTGTAATTGTGATATATTTTGAAAGTGATACCAACAAGGTGTCTGTCTTTAAGTAGCTTTTATCTGACTCTTTTTGAGGGCCTATAAAATACATTTTAGAAACTTGTATTTTATCTTCTACTTTCTCCTAAACTGTTTAAGACTTGGCAATATGTAATAATGGTAGAACTATTTCTTATGGAATAGCTCCTATTGTGATCAGACTGCCTGCAGTCAAACAGCTTAGAAATATTTTTGTTGTAGCCAAATTATTATAAATTATATTTATTAGAAAAGGATGCACGTGTTTGAATTGTGCTTGTGTTGCCAGATTGTAGATCAACACATGATACAATGGAGAAATAGTATCATTCATTTAATATTTGGGAGTAGGAGCACCAAGGGAATTTTTGAATGAAGATTTCATTCAGTAGCCTGAATAGAGGGGTTCCTGGGTAGCTTAGTCAGTTAAGCGTCTTACTCCTGATTTAGACTCAGGTCTGATCTCAGGGTCATGAGATTGAAACCTGCATCAGGCTCCATGCTAAACACAGAACCTGCTTGAGATTCTGTCTCTCCGTCTCCCTCTGCTTGTGTTCTCTTTTGTGCTCTCTTTAAAAAAAAAAAGCCTAAATAGAATTTTGTCATTTCATAAACAATATAAAATTTTAAAATCTGGGTTTTATGACAAATTGCATGATCATATAGAATTAAATATAGCTGAATATTGACCCGACTAGTACTTTTTTTATTGAACTGTTAGTTTCAGGGGTACAACACATACCACATACATTACTCATTGCTCTCCAGTTGATATTCTTATATTAGTTTCTTCCTGAGTAACTTCATCACAGATGCACTTCCTTGAAGGTTATCTGTTCCTCTGTGGATGCTAGCTTACTAGTTAGCCTCTTAATTTACTAGAGATTAGAATTGAGGAGGTATAAGAGAAAAATCATCTTTACTCGTACTTGAAGCTTCTACTATAATGATATGAATTGATGAGCTATAGGTTTACATAGGAATTTTCTTTACAAATATTGTCTAAGAAACAGTTTCTGTGCTAGAAACAGTACATTCTAGTTCAATGTCTTGGACTTTGGATAAGAACTCTACTTCATATTTTATTTTAACACAGATTTATTTTAACACACTTCGTATTTTATTTTAACACTCTACTTCATCTTTTATTTTAACACAGAATTCTTAAGTATTACTTCCATTTTAACATAAAGATTTTATGACTTAAAGTGGAGGGTTCTTTTTCCCATGTTTAATTTTTAATCTAGGAGAAACTTTTCAGATGTTCCATTTGACTTACCCCTGGCACGCATGCATATTATGTATGTATGTATGTATGTATGTATTTAAAAGATTTTATTTATTTGAGAGAGAGAGAGTGACAAAGAGCATGAGAGGGGAGAAGGTCAGAGGAGAAGCAGATTCCCTGCTGAGCAAGGAGCCCCGTGCAGGACTCAATTCTGGGACTCTGGGATCATGACCTGAGCCAAAGGCAGTGGCTTAACCAACTGAGCCACCCAGGTGCCCACTCCCTGGCTTTTATTTATTTATTTTGGGGGGTGGGGGGGGTCAGTTCTTTTCCTGGCTTTTAAAGTGAATGTTTACATCAAGGATTTTTAGCTACTTATAGAAGATTGACTTCCTGGTATCTGTAAGTATGATAGTCAGATGAGCTTTATGAGTATAATAATATCAGATATCAGCTTTGAAATAAGCATTTGAGAGAATTATTAATTTTTTTTAAATAGTTCAAAGAGAAATAATGTATAAAATTAACCACTGTATATCTATACATGCTGTTTCAACTTGTCTCAGAAAACTGTTTTTAATATTATATTGTGTTTTAGCAGTTTCATGAGGTAATATCTCATGTAGCTATTTTTGGATGGAAAAAGTAAATCACAAGTTAATTTCTAGCTTTCAGAATAAAATTAAGTTTTTACATTGGTCTCAAACTGTATTTTCCTTGTTCGAAATTTCTTTTGACTTCAATTTCTACTACTCTCCCTTTTGCACATTCTACTCTTAATGCCACTGGCTTACCATCTCTGGATATTTGAACTCCTTCTTTAGCCTCAAACTCTCTTATCTCAAGTAGCCATATGACTTGTTCCTCTACTCACTTTTTTTATGTACCTGCTCAGATTGTTACCTCTGGGGTGAAGTTGTCCCTGATGACTGCCACCACTGCCACCATCCTTTCCCTCTTTGTCTTATCTTTCTTTTCTAGTACTTATTGTTATCTGATATCCTTTTAAAATTTTACTTAGTCATTTCCTGTCATTCTCTCCTTACTAGAATGTAAATTCCCAAGACAGGCAAGGGGAGAGGCAGAACAGTAGGAAGAGAGAGAATCTTAAGCAGGCTCCTCACCCAGCACTGCAGGGGAAGGGGGCACAGGGACAGGGCGGGACAGTCCATCTCACAACCCTGAGATGGTGACCTGAGCCAAAATCAAGAGTCAGATGCTTAATTGACTGAGCCACCCAGACTTCCCAGTAATATAAGTTTAGGCTTTACATTTTGGTCCCTGTTTCCCAAGTCTGTAGTTGAAGAGAGAATGAGAGGTAGAAATGCAGTAGGCATGTGGGGTTAGGTAGGTGAAAAAGGAAAGAAAACAACTGATTTGTTTTTCTTCAGACTACCACCTCGGCTCTAAGAAAAATTAAATAAATAAAAACTTACTAGGATCTGGAATAAAAATGAGCTGGAATGAAATCCAGGGCCAAGTTTCTACTAAACCAGAATGTCCATTTTCAACTTACAAATGAAAAATAAATAAACCAGGCTCTGCGTTGCCACAAGAGGCACTGAGATAGTGGCCAGGTGCAAATCTTGGTTCCACCTCTTAGCATCTCTGTGATCTTTGGGAAGTTATTTAGTCTCGCAGCCTTAACTTCCTTTTCTGAAAAGTAGAAATAGTATAAATTTTATAGGTTTGAAGCAAATGAGATGATGTAGTTAAGATACCTTAGAAAAGTACCTGGTACATCATAGATACTCAAAATTTGGTTATTAATATATTTTTTTAAGCAACCTTTCTTTCTTTCCTCAACTTTATTTGGTCCGGCCAAATAAGTAAATTCCTGATGTCAGAAATTACCTTTTTTTTTTAGTGAGTTTTAGATACAGTCTCCAAAAAATTCTCTCCTTCCCATTGTGAAATCCAGTCACAATCTGAAATGATAAGCTGGAAGGAGTTATTTAACTATGGATAACTATGGAGGAAATACAGACAAGAGTTTACTTCCACAATCTAGAGAGATGATAAAACAAAATAGACTCTTCAGAAGATTCTTACTCAACAAATTCTAGAAAAAAAAAAAAGCCTTTAAAACTACACATAAGTACATAAGTGTCCTACTGAACACAGCCCCTAATAGCTTAGCAAATAATGAGTGAAAAGGCTCTTACAATTTGTAGAAAACAGAGCTCTAACAAGTCAGAAGATAGGGAATAATCAGAAATGTCTTCCTAACTTTTAAAGTTAATGCTATATAGGTTGACTGTCGTGACCTCCTATAAAAATGCCTCTTTACCCAGTTGAAGACTGAAACCTGAGTCAGAAGGAATTTTAGTTTGATGGGTTTTAACATTTGCTATAATTTTATGTATTTGAAGGTTCATACTGATTTGTATAAAATTAACAATTTTCAAAACAATCATTCATGTTATATAAATTTAAAATTCCCATTAACTCTTTGAAAGTTGATTAGAGGGGTACCTAGGTGGCTCGGTTAAGCCACTGCCTTCAACTCAGGTCATGATCCTGGAGTCCTGGGATCGAGTCCCATCTCAGGCCTCCAGCTCCACAGGGAGTCTCCTTCTCCCTCTCCTTCTTCCTTCTCATGCTCTCTCTCACTCACTCTCAAATAAATAAATAAAATGTTTTTTTTTTTTAAAAAGAAAGAAAGTTGATTAAAATAGTTTTATGGAGCATGTAGTAGATAACTTAGAAATCAAAAAGTATAAGCTGGCTGCTGAATCTTAAGTATTACAAGTAGATTTCCAGAATAACAAGCTAATAAAAAACTGATTATATTCAAAGAATTTTCAACAATAGAAAGATCATCCAGATAGTAAATAAATAAGAAGACATTGGGCTTAAAGTGCAAATTAGAGTGGGTGGATTTAGCAGATGTTTACAGAATATTCTATCCAAAAGCAGCAGAATATACAATCATTTCAAGCATATGTGGAAGATTCTCCAGGATCATGTTAGGCTACAAAACAGTTTTTCATAATTAAGATTGAAATCTCATTCAGCATCTTTTCAACCACAGTGATCTGAAACTAGAAATCAAAAGAGTAAAACTGAAAATTCACAAACATGTGGGGATTAAACATTACTGAACAACCAGTGGGACAAAAAAGAAATAAAAGAACAAAAAATAACTTGAGACAAATGAAAATGAAAGTACAGCATACCTAAAACTTAATGGGATATGGCAAAAGCAATTCTGAGAGAGAAGTTCATAGCAATACATGCCTGCTTTAATAGGAAAAAGAAAGAACTCAGCCTGGCTTTTCACATCAAGGAATAAGAAAAAGAAAAATAAGCCCAGAGTTACTGGAAAGAAGAAAATAACAAAGATCAGAGTAGAAATAAGTGAAAAGTTTTTTCCTATATAATCTTTTTTTAAATTAACATATAATGTATTATTTGTTCCAGGGGTATAGGTCTATGATTTATCAGTCTTACACAATTCACAGCGCTCATCATAGCATATACCCTCCCCAGTGTCCATCACCCAGCCACCCAATCCTCCCCACCCCCACCCCTCCAGCAGCCCACAGTTTGTTTCCTGAGATTAAGAGTCTCTTATGGTTTGTCCCCCTCTCTTGTTTCATTTTTCCCTCCCTTCCCCTATGATCCTTTGTCTTGTTCCTCAAATTCCTCATATCAGTGAGATCATGTGATAATTGTCTTTCTGTGATTATTTCACTTAGTATAATACTCTAGTTTCATCCACATCATTGCAAATGGGCAAGATTTCTGTTTTTGATGACTGCATAGTATTCCATTGTATCTGTATACCACATCTTCTTTATCCATTCATCTGTTGATGGATATCTAGGCTTTTTCCATAGTTTGGCAATTGTGGACATTGCTGCTATAAACATTCAGGTACACATGCCCCCTTTGGATCACTCTGTTTGTATCTTTAGGGAAAATACCCAGTAGTGTGATTGCAGGGTCATGGAGTAGCTCTGTTTTCAACTTTTTGAAGAAGCTCCATACTGTTTTCCAGCGTGGATGCACCAGCTTGCATTCCCACCAACAGTATAGGAGGTTCCCCCTTTCTCTGTATCCTTGCCAACACCTGTCATTTCCTGACTTGTTCATTTTAGCCATTTTGAGTGGTATGAGGTATCTCACTGTGCTTTTGATTTGTATTTCCCTGATGCCAGGTGATGCTGAGCACCTTTTCATGTGTCTGTTGGTCATTTGGATGTCTTCTTTGCAGAAATGTCTGTTCATGTCTTTTGTCCATTTCTTGATTGGATTATTTGTTCTTTGGCTGTTGAGTTTGATAAATTCTTTATTGATTTTGGATACTAGCCCTTGATCTGATATTTGCAAGTATCCTCTCCCATTCTCTCGGTTGTCTTTTGGTTTTGTTGACTGTTTCCTTTGCTGTGCAAACTTTTTATCTTGATGAAGTCCCAGTAGTTCATTTTTGCTCTTGTGTCCCTGGCCTTTGGTGCTGTTTCCAGGAAGAAGTTGCTGCAACTGAGGTCGAAGAGGTTGCTTCTGGTGTTTTCCTCAAGAATTTTGATGGATTCCTGTCTCACATTGAGGTCTTTCATCCATTTTCTCACATTGAGGTCTTTCATCCATTTTGAGTCTATTTTTGTGTATGGTGTAAGGAATGGTCCAGTTTCATTTTTTCTGCATGTGGCTATTCAGTTTTCCCAACACCATTTGTTGAAGAGACTGTCCTTTTCCCACTGGACATTCTTTCCTACTTTGTCAAAGACGAGTTGACCATAGAGTTGAGGATCCATTTCTGGGTTTCCTATTCTGTTCCGTTGATCTATGTGTCTGTTTTTGTGCCAGTACCGTATTACATATTACACATTACAGGTTTGTAATAAAGTTTAAAGTCCAGAATCGTGATGCCACCAGCTTCGGTTTTCTTTTTCTACGTTCTTCTGGCTCTTTGGGGTCTTCTGGTTCCATATAAATTTTAGGATTATTTGTTCCATTTCTTTGAAAAAACTTGCTGGTATTTTGGTAGGGATTGCATTAAATATGTAGATTGCGCTAGGTGGCATAGACGTTTTCACAGCATTTGTTCTTCCAATTCATGAACACGACACATTTTTTTCTTTTTCTTTGCATCTTCCTCAGTTTCTTTCATGAGTATTCTATAGTTTTCTGAGGAAATAAGTGAAAATTTAAAAACAAAAGAAAAATCAGTGAGACTAAGAGCTCATTTAAAAAAATAAACAAACCTTTAATTAGACTTATTAAGAAAAAAGGAGTGTACTCAAGTTAAATAAGATCAGGAGACATTCCAGCTGATATCACAAAAATATAGAAGATCATAAGAGACAATAGTAATATACCAACAAATTGTACAACCAAGGAAAAATGGATAAATTTGTAGAAACGTATAACCTACCAAGATTGCATCATGAAGAAATAGGAGATCTGAACAGACCAGTTACTAGTAAGGAGATAGTCTGTAATTAAAAACCTCCCAGCAAAGACAAGTTAGGATAGATGGCTTCACTGGTGAATTCTACCAAATTTTAAAGAGGAAGGAACACTTCCAGACTTCTATTTTATGAGGCAAGTATTATCCTGATAACAAAACCAGACAAGAATATTATTATAGGGCGCCTGGGTGGCTCAGTGGGTTAAAGCCTCTGCCTTTGGCTCAGGTCATGATCTCAGGGTCCTGGGATCGAGGCCCACATTGGGCTCTCTGCTCAGCAGGGAGCCTGCTTCCTCTACTCTCTCTGCCTGCCTCTCTGCCTACTTGTGATCTCTCTCTCTGTCAAATAAATAAATAAAATCTTTAAAAAAAAAGAATATTATAAGAAATGAAAATTATAGGCCAATCTTCCTGATTAACATAGATGCAGAAATCCTCAACACAATACTAGCAAACCAAATTCAGCAGCACATTAAAAGGATCATATACCAGAAAAAAAAAAAAAAGATCATATACCATTTCAAGTGGGATTTACTGCAGGGATGCAAGAATGGTTCAACATACGCAAATCAGTGAGATGCACCAATTAACAAAGGGTAAAAGTTATGTGATCATGTCAGTAGATGCAGAAAAAACATTTGACAAAATTCAACATCCATTCATGATAAAAACACTCAATAAAGTGCACCTAGAGGGAACATACCTCAGGATAATAAAGTCATATTTGGCAAGCCTACGGCTATCACCATACTCAGTGGTTAAAAGCTGAAAACTTTTCTACTAAAATCAGGAGCAAGATGTAGATACCATTCTCATTACTTTTACTCAACATAGCCCTGGAAGCCCTAGCCAGCAATTAGGGAAAAAAAAGAAATTAACGGCAATCCAAATTGAAAAGAAGTGAAACTGTATTACTTATAGATGATATAATATTATATAGAGAAAACTGTAGACTTCCCCAAAAAACTGTTAGAACTAATAAATAAACTGAGTAAAGTTTCAGGATACAGAATTGATATACATAAATGTGTTACATTTCTTTCTATACATTGATATTGCACTATCAGAAAGAGAAATTAAGAAAACAATCCCATTTACAGTTGCATCAAAAAGAGTAAATAGCTAGGAACAAATTTAGTCAAGCAGGTAAAAGATCTGTACACTGAAAACTAGTAAGACATAATGAAAGAAATTGAAGAAGATAAAAGTAAATGAGAAGATACTCTGTGCTCATGGATTGGAGGAATTAATATTGTTAAATGTCTGTACCATCCAAAGTAATCTACAGGTTCAGTGCAGTCCTTATCAAAATTCCAGTGGTATTTTAACAGAAGTAGGAAAGATAGTCCTGAAATCTGTATAGAACCACAAAGACTCCATAGTCCAGTCTTGAAAAAGAGAAAGGCTAGAAACATCACATTTTCTGATTTCAAACTATAGCACAATTCTGTCATAATCACATCAGCTTGGCATAAAAATAGACACATATTATCAATGGAACAAGAAGAGAGCCCAGAAATAAACCTATGTATATATGATAATTTGTGACAGTGCCAAAAATATGCAGTGGGTTAAGGACAATCTCTTCAGTCATTGGTGTTGGGGACACTAAACAGTCACATGCAAGAAATTAAACCAGATCACAGCTTACACCATACACAAAAATCAACTCAGAATGAATTAAAGACTTGAATGTAAGACCTGAAACCATAAAATTCCTAGAAGAGAACATAGGGGGAAAGCTCCTTAATATCAGTCTTTATAGTGAATTTGTTTTTTGTTTTGGGGGGTTGTTTTGTTTTGTTTTGCATTTGATACCAGAAGCAGAAATAACAAGCAGGTCTACATTGAGCTAAAAGGCTTCTTCAGTACAGCAAAGGAAACCAACAAAATGGAAAGGCTAGCTACAGAATGGGAGAAAATATTTGAAATCATATATCTGATAAGAGGTTGATATCCAAAATATAGAAAACTCCCACAAATCAATAAAACAAACAGTCTAATTAAAACTTGGGCAGAGGAATTGAAGAGACAGTTTTTCCAAAGGAGACATACATATGGCCAGCAGGTATATGAAGATGCTCAACATAAATATTCATCAGGGAAATGCAAAGCAAAATCACAGTTACCACCTCACACTTGGTAGAATGGTTTTTATGAAAAAGACAAGAGATAAAATATTGGAGAGGATGTGAAGAAATGGGAATCCTTATATACTGTTAGTAAGAATGTAAATTGATACAGCTACCATGGGAAAAGTTCCTCAGAAAATTAAAAATGGAACTACCATGAGATCCAGCAATTCTAATTCTGAGTATATATATTCAAAGGAAATGAAATCACTATCTTGAAGAGATATCTGCACTCCTATATTAGTGCATTATTCACAATAGCTGAGACATGGAAATGATCTAAGTGTCTGTCAGTGAATGGATAAAGAAGATTTATTATATACACGCACACACACATACATATAATGGAATATTATTCAGCCATAAAAAGATATTTTGTCAGTCTTCAACAACATGGATGGACCTGGAGAACACAATGCTGAATGAAATAGGTTAGAGAAAGATAAGTAATGCATGATCTCACTTTTATGGTGGAATCTGAAAAAACAACTCATAAAAACAGAAGAGCTTGATTGTTGCCAGGAGTGGGGGAAATGTATAAAGGCAGTCAAAAGGTATGCACTTATAGTTTGTAAGATAAGTTCTGGACATGTAATATGCAGCATGGTAGCTTTAGTAAACAATATTGTATATTTGAAAGTTACTAGGAGAGTAGATCATCAAAGTTCTTTTCACACAAAAAAATTTTTAACTATGTGAGCTGATGGATATTAAGTAAACATAATTTTTCAGATGCTTGGGTGGCCCAGTGGGTCAAAGCCTCTGCCTTCAGCTCAGGTCATGATCTCAGGATCCTACTCAGGACTCTCTACTCAGCAACGAGCCTGCTTCCTCCTCTCTCTCTGCCTGCCTTTCTGCCTATTTGTGATCTCTCTCTGTCAAATAAATAAAATCTTTAAAACAAAAAACATAATTTTTCATAGTATATACAATATCAAATCATGTACCTTTTAACTTATACAATGTTATATCAATTATATCTCAGTAAAACTGAGAAAAAATATCACTCAGAACAATAGTCTTCAAACAGGGTACTTTAAGTTTACAAAAGTAGACTTTAAGTTTGGGTAATGGTGCTGCAAGCGTTCTCCTTAAATTTGGTGTGAATACTGTGGTTGTTGAGGCCTCTGATGACTTACTTCAAATTCTGCCTCCACCACCAACCTTATAATCATATTGAATGAATTTTTAAATAAGTTTGGTTAGAAATTAGAATTTCATCTTGGTTTTTGACCTGATCGAGTCTCTAGATTGAGAAGAGAATGAAATATATGGAGAGGAAAGTAGGCAACAAAATTAGGCTAATTTGTTTGTGCTAGCAGCAAAAACTGGTAGTTCAGGGTACATTGCTCCTGCATTTCATATTAATTATTAATGACATTTTACAGTAATAATTAGGTTAACCTTAACTGGTGTCATCTTAAGAAAATTAAACAATATGAAATAATCTCCATTGAGCTCTTGCATTATACCAAAGTCATGATATGCTTCAATAAAAACACAATAAATACTGTAATTTTGTAAAACTACTTTGATATTAATGGCAAGGTTACTTGTTGCTACAGTATTTATCTAAAATGAAAAACAGAGAAAATAAAAAGGTTGACATCAGCCTATAGAGCCATGTCCTTCCTTGTTCATGTTTCAGGTTTTGACTGTTTTCTGACCTGATTTGTTCCAGTCTTGTGTTTTCATTCTTAAAAATTACGAGTTTGCATTTTATTTTTGTAGTCAGAATTCCCATTGTTTTTACACACACCCCAGTCCTTATTCATAGCTTCCCTAGCCGCAAGTTTTTTATTTTTATTTATTTCTTCATGGAATAGACATCATCATCATGAAGTTTTTGGAGGGTTGGGTTTTGTTGGTTTGTTTTTAATATTCAGTAAGAGCTCATGGATGTCATATTCTTATTTATTTGAGACTGTTGCCCTTTTTTATTTAACTGAAGGGTAGATTGACTATTTATAAAATTCTTTTTTTTTTTTTTTTTTTTTAAATTCTTAATTCACACTGTTTCCTTTCAACTTTATAGATGTTATTCCAGTGTCTTCTAGCATTAAGTGAAGTCTTGGATAACGCTCTTCTCTCCTTACCATTTCCATCCCCCTTTATCACTCTTCACTGCCATGGTCACTTCTTTTCTGCTTGGATGCCTGTAGGATTCAATTCTTTATCCCTAAAATTTAGTACTAACTTGGTCTAAATCTGTTGATTATTTTTGCTAGGACATAATGTGAGTGTGCATTTTCAGTTCTGAAATTTTTTTCTTTATTTTTTTTTAAAGATTTTATTTATTTATTTGACAGCAAGAAACACAGCTATAAAGGGAGCACAAGCAGGAGGAGTGGGAGAGGAAGAAGCAGGCTTCCCACTGAGCAGGGAAACCAATGCAGGGCTGAGCTGCCCAGACACCCCTATTGTAAATTTTTCTACCATATGTTTTTCTGTGAGCTTTTCTCTGATTGTAATTTTGTCTCTTCTTTTTAGTTTTGTCTTATATCTGTGCTTCATTCATTCATCAAATATTTAATGAGCATGTCTGTGTATCAGGCACTATTCTAGGTGCTGTGGGTAAAGCAATAAATAAAATAGGTGCAAGTCCCAGCGTTTGTGGAGTTTATGTTTTGGTGGGGGAGACAGTAACAAGTTAATACACATAGCTCGTCTTGTGGTGATAATTGCTGTGGGAAGGTTAAAGGAATATATGTTGTGTGGGGATCAGTTGCTGTTGTATATTAGATTATCAGGAAAGGGTTCAGTGATCTAGGACATTTGAGTAGGTAACTGAAGGATATGGGGAAGAGCAAGCCTTGCACACCGGGCACGTGTTTGGAGGAAACTGAGAGAATAAGAACACCATGGGGTGGTAGCATGTTTGGAAGCAAGTGAAAAGAAAAGTAGGAGATGAAGTAGAGGAGGTGGCAAGTTGCAAATCATGTGTTGCCTTATAGGCTTTAGCAAAGACCTGTTTTGGCTCTTAAAGTGACATGGAAAACCAAAAGCGAGTTTTTGAGTAGACTGACATGGTCTGACTTGGGTTTTTAAAGATTCGCCCTGACTGTTTTTCAGATTCTTAGCTGTGTTTTAAATTGTGTTTGTTTTGCTTTTTTTATTTCTAGGCTTTTATCTGTAATTGTTTTATTTTTCTTTTTTTCATTCCTAATCTCTGCCAACTTGTCTTTTTGCATTGTCTTGCGTCTATCTTGGAACTCTTTGAGATCTCTCTTCACCAGTTACTCTTTCTGAATTTGTGTATGGAGAGTAGTTTGCAAATTCATTCTCTTCTTCCTGGGATACTTTCTTTCAGATATACCTGTTAATTGTATTTTACTCAGTTTACTCTGCTCCCAATTTTTCCTCTTGTCCTTTGCTGGATCCTTACATATCTTTGAAGAATTTGCTTCTTTCCAGAACAGTTATTTGCTAATGAATAGAGTAGAGAGGGGCAAAAAGTCAGTATCAGTAGGTTTGTCTGTTCCAGTAGTTCTCAGACTGAATGAGTTTTCTCTCAGTCTAGGAGAGTAGTTTCTTTTAGTTCTTGGTGTACTGTATGTTGTTGGAATTACTTGGCAGCTCCTTAGATCGCAGAGTCTTAGGTAATGATCTGCTGGTGTTTGGCCCTTTCCCTCCATCTTCAGCTGGGTCAAAAATAATAAAGATCTGGTTGGTTCTTCTTCAGCACACCCCACTTTGTTCTTCTATATTATAAAGTTCTATGGATTACCCACACAGCTCTAGATCATCTAAGAGATTGTTAGAAAGAGATTCTGGGACACAGAAGAGAAAAAGGGACAGATAGCCATGCACACAAATATTCTCTTTTAGAAAACTCAGTAGCCTTCCCAGAATCTGAAGAAGCTTCACTTGATTGGGTATTCCCTCCCCCCCCCCCCCCGTTTTGGTATAGATTTCACTGCATTTGGTAGAAATTTTCATAGTTTGGTTTGCAGTTATAGCTGTTCTTCTTGTATTGAGGATGGTATTTCTCCACATTCTCTTTTATATTTTGGTGAGGTTTTTCCTTTTTAAGAGTAAAACTACTCACTCTCTGCAGTCCAGAACTAAATTCGTTGAAAATCATATGTTTACATATGATGCAGCTCCAGGATTTTTGGGTAAGTATCATTTGTGACATATTATATCTAACCATACAAGTGGTATCCTTCCATAGACTCTGTAGTCACACGAGGGTCTAGTATAATTTCACAATTATTAGGGTAATTGATTAGGGTAAGATAATAAAAGGAAATAGTGTTTACTATATCTCAGATACTATGCTAAATTTACTTTTTCACTCTTAACTCTGTGAAGGTATTATTATGGATAGGCAAACTAAGGCATGTAGAGATTTAATAAACTGGCCAGAAGTTACTCTGCTGTAGTCACTTGCTCCCCTCTACACTCTCCTTCCCCCTAAACACTGACCCCCCACCATAGCAAAATTTGGTTAGCATTTTACTTTTATTAAAGAACTTCTGTTTTAAAGACTGAATTTTCTGGCTACGTAAGTATAAATACTTTGGGAGCTAGTCATTTTGTTCATATCTAAAATCATAGGTTTAGCGGTACCTCAGACTGTTTCCCCTATGTGGTTAAGTGGTTAAATGACTGTGCTGTGAAGGCTTAGTCAAAAATTCATGTGTTCAATCTGTTATAGAACATAATGGCCTTTAATAAGGAAATACGAGTGTTATATATTAGGAATTAAACCTAAAGTATGTGACCCTCGAAAACCTACGGTGCTGACATTTGGTTTGCTAGGGCAGCCATAACAAAGTACCACAACTTGAGTGACTTAAACAACAGAAATTTATTATTTCACAATTTTAGAGATTAGAAGTGTGAGATCAAGGTGTTGCAGCATCAGCTCCTTCTGAGGTCTGTAAGGGAAGGATCTATTCTAGACCTCTCTCCTTGCCTTGTAGATGATCGCCTTCTTTTTGTGTCTTTCATCTGTACTTGTCTGTGTCCAGATTTCTTCTGATTTTAAGGATATCATTCATATTGGATTAAGGCCCACCTTAATTATCTCATTTTAACTTAATTACCTCTGTAAAGACCCTATTTCCAAATAAGATCAAATGCTGAGGTGTTAGGGTTAGGACTGCAGCCTATGAATATGGGAAAGGTGGTGGGGGACACAATTCAACCCACAGTATCTGGTGTCCATAACACCATCTTAAATGATACAATGCAGCAGCTGTCCACCCCCTGCCCCCACCCCGGCATTGCAAGTGGAATAGTGGAAATGTAGTTGCTTTTTGCTTATTCCTCTCACAGTCTGAAAACAAAATCTGAAGCTTTTGCCATTACTTTTGGTAGACAGCCAAAGGAAAGCATTGTTTCCAGTTTGAGAAGAGTAATGAAAGTATTTGGCTCTTAGCCCACCTCACTGGACATGGACTGTCTCCTCTGTGGCTTAGAAGTAGAGAAGAGAACTATTCTCTGCAAGGAGAAGTTTTAGCAAATTATCCATGGGACTACTAATAATTATTATAAACACCTGTGGAAATAGAAATAACTTTAATAGTATCTACTATCAAGTACTTAGCCTAGATCAGAGGTTAAAAGACCTTTTATGTAAAGGGCCAGACAGACATCTGGCAACCACTTACTTCTACCTCTATAATGTGAAAGCTACATGGTTAACACTTTCAGTGAATAGGTGTAGCTGTATCACACTAAAACTTTATTACAAAATACTATCTGGCAGTCTGTGGACTGTAATTGAAGACACCCTGGTATGGATTATAAAAGATGCTACCTTATGTAATTAATGTTAAGGTAGGGCAAGGTATTTAATAAGTATGAAATAATTCTGGGTACATTAGGATAGAACATTATAATAGGAAATGGATCATACAAATCACTTAGCAGAACCTTGTTTTACTGAAAACTTTGTTTCAAAACTCAAAGAATTGGCAGATCTGATTGATTAGATTAAGGAAAAAACAGATGAGTTGAGACCTGGAGTTAACTGGCATGCTCCTAATCTGAGTTCCTGACTCTTGTGGAACCCACTTTGCAGAAACAGGAGCTCCCTTTGTTGTTTCAGCCTGGGGCCCTTCCTCCTCCCTGGCCCTCAGCCTCGACTCCCCCACAAGGCATAGGAGGCAGAGATTATGATTAACAACGTGAAGGTCTAGGCTCTGGGGAAGAGCCCCAGGTCATACAGCATGTTGTTACAAAGCCCATTATTAGATCGTAGGTCCTGCCTCTGGGATCCTTCCTCTAATGCCTGACTCTCTTCACAAGTGCACACTTCTCTTCAGCAGCATTGTTGTCTAGAGCTCAGAATAGACTGATGTAAGTAAATCAGATTATTTATTTATTTATTCATTCATTCATTCATTCACTCATTTATTTGAGAGAGAGAGAGAGAGAACGCGCGCGCGCACACAGAGGGGAAAGAGTTTTAAACAGATTCTGTCCTGAGCATGGAGCTGGACATGGGGCTTGATCTCACAACCCTGAGATCACTACCTGAGCTGAAACCAAGAGCTGAATGTTTAATTGACTGTGCCCCAGAATTTTTATTTTTTTAATTTATTTTCTTGTTTATTTTCACTTGAGGTAGATATTGACCTAATTCTAGACATCTTATCTTAATTTTTTCCTTTCAAAAACTGTCAATACATTTTTATATGTTTGAATTATTAAATGAAAAGATTGGGTGAGAGAAAGCTGGTTATCTGAATTTTTCTGTATAATCTAATGGATACAACCTGTTTGGGTTACCCTACAGTTGTTTTTTGCTTGCTTTTTTTATTTTTGCTTTTAACATTTCAGAAATCTAATCACATCTCTACTCTGGAAGATGAATCTAAATTCAGATATTTGATATGGCATATGTCCTGGCTGCCTATTTATCATCTTAAGGGAGAGCTCATGGATTTCCCTTATACGTGGGTTTTGAGGGTCAGGGGAGACTAGTAAAGAAAGTATTTGATACACAGTTGGGCATAACTATCTTGGATTTAATGAGATGTGCTCCTAGCACTTGGGAGGTTTTCTGGAAATGCTGATTTGCAATAGTTATCCCTGATACCATCCTTAAATTGCTATCTTAATTGTCTTCAGTTTCTTAGCAGTTGCTTCCTCTTACCTGAGGGTCTCCCAATAACCCAACTTCAGCAATTGGTTGAGGTTGCTATTTTATATTCTCTTCATTTTTAATGATAGGAAACAGTAAAGAAATTAATCTTTTCTTGGTGACTTAAGATCATCCTTATAAACTACAAGTATTATACTCTGCCATGTACAGAGTATGTGATGTTTCCACTAGAGCTGTTAACATTTGATTTTCTGTGTTCAAAGACTTTTATGTTTTGAGTCAGTATGATTTATTATTTTTTTTCCCTTTCTCCATCTTCATTGTTAACCTTTGTGGCTGGTTTTCAGCTGGAAATAGTTTTCATTACTGGAATGACTTTGTAACTTGTGTTTATGAATATACAGTTAATTTTGGAGCTGTCTGTGTAGAACAAAAGTCTGGTTACCTTCAGAATTCACATGAGATGAGCTCTAGGAGCCCGGACATCTGAAATGTCTTACCATGTTTGTTGCTCTTACTCCATTTTTTTGTTTTATAGATAGTCGCCACTCTTGTAATATACATTGCTATGCCATATTTGTTTGTTAATAGGTAAAGTGTATATTAATTGATGGATGTGGGCAGGGGAGACATTTGTTCTGTTGGTGTCCTTAGAAATAGTTCAACCAGGGGCGCCTGGGTGGCTCAGTTGGTTAAGCAACTGTCTTCGGTTCAGGTCATGATCCCGGAGACCCTGGATCAAGCCCCGCATCGGGCTTCCTGCTCAACAGGAAGCCTGCTTCTCCCTTCCTCACTCCCCCTGCTTGTGTTCTCTCTCTGGCTGTGTTTCTCTCTGTCAAATAAATAAAATCTTAAAAAAAAAAAAAAAGAAAAAAGAAAAATAGTTCAACCATTTCTTGTATACTTGACCTTTTTAATCTACAGGGAATTAAAACATTTGGTTAGGGCTGTTAAAAGAAATGCATGATTTAACAAAAGATGAGTGCCTTCTGGAAAGATGATGATCACATGTCTAGAGTCCTGTGGTGCTGATCTTCCTGGGAATAAGTGTCTTTAGAATATTAAAAGGACAAGTCAAATTTTTTTTAATCACATCGTCTGTTACATTACCAGTTAATAGTATTTTGTATCTATCCTCAGTAAACCATTAGCAGATTTTTTGTTGTAGTCATTCATGTTTTTTGATAAATTAACTTTGAATTTGTTATTAAAATTTAGTATTAAAAGTGAAGAGAAAGACTAATTAATTATCATAACTTAAAATGGAAGAAGGAAACCAGCAGTGTCTTTTACTCTAGGCTGCCAAGTGGGCATCAAAATTAGATTTTCTTTCTTTAACCATGTATCTGATAACCCATGTTCAAAAGAAAGAGCTGTCTTTTACCTAGTTACTTTACAGTTTTTTTCTTTGCACTAAAAGCCAAATTCTTGAATTTTTTTTATGGCCTCTCCTTTTATTCCTTCTTAAATACATTTCTTTCCTTTTTTTAAAATAAGCAGTATTTCAGTTTTATTTTAAAAATTTAAAATATGTGTAAAGGTATGTGGTATACAGTGAAGTTACTTTTCTACCTCAGTCCCCGATTCTCATTGTACCTCACTACCTACACAAATGCATAGGCAACCATGTTACTAATGTCTTAGTGTTCCTACAGGATTTCCTTATGTATATAAAGCAAATGTGAGTATAGATATTTATACTTACCTCTTCCATTTTCTACATGAAATTAAAGAACATTACTCATCCAGTTCTCACTGCTTTTTTCACTTTTTATTTCTCAGATCTTTATGAGCACATAGAGATTCTTCTCATTTTTTGCGACAGTTACATTCCATTTCCCCCTTGTTAATTAGTGGCTGGAATCAGACTTAGGATCCTTTCCATTTGCTGGAGACCCATTATCAGCCTACCTTTGTCTATCCAGAGTACCTATCTTTTCGGAGTGAGTCACTGCCTTTCAGGCCTTTGTGCCAGGATTTGCCCTTCTACTATGCACATAAACAGAAAATTGTAGAAAGAGGTACAAGGATTATGGAGAACCGTTGAAGTTCCAAGCAGATAAATGGGAGAATGAAAGAACCAGAACCTAGCTTCTATATTATCCCTTTATCATCTCTGAGGACTCCAGCCTTCTAACCTGTGTGTGTTTCAAATGTTTGCAATGTCTACATTCTACCTTTTACTCAGAACAAATGCTGACTTTATTGTGGTGTCACAGTCTATGTTTTAACCATCTCGGTCTCCCAGGAGCCTAACAGATAGTTGCTCATGTTTATTACATAAATATACCATTCTGTCTAGCTGTTTATTTATTCTTCTGAGTCCCTTTCTTTCTCCCAAAGCCTAATTGAGCAATCACGAAAGCTGTCATATGGGTTCTTAATTCTTCCAGTGTCCTCACTTGTCACTACTTAGGAGTTCAGTTACTCTCAGAATTTCAGCTGTTACATTTGTGAATGATTTTATACACCTGCACTTCATTTCATTTTTCTCTCATGTTCAGGACTTTTACATCTACTTCTAACATATATATGTTGTATATTTATTATGTTAAACCTTTGTAACAAGGCATTAGGAGATCTGTTCTATAGATGAAGAAACTTTTGTTCAGAGGGATCACACAACTAGTTAAGAACCCGTAGCTAGTAGTTATGGCTTAGCGTCATTGCACTTATTCCCTGGAACCTCACACTCAAAACATGGAATGCAAACATAAGGACATCTGAATTCTAGCCTTTATTCTACTATACTGGACTTTGATGCTAAGCTATTCTCTGTACCTATGTTTCGTTATCTAGAAAATGAGGAGGTTGGACTAGATTTCTAAAGCCCCTTCTTACTAGCTATTTGTGGTCCTGGATATAAATCTAGGGTTGCTTATAGTGCAGGACCTGTCACCAGTTTCTCTATACTTTTAAGAACCCGGGCTATTATATTCTACTTCGATATATACTGATCTTACAGTTCGGTTGCTGCTTCTGTTTGCAGTTTAGGTACCAAATCAGTGGATTTTGTATAGGCAATAGATCCCACCTCCCCTCTCCCAATTACATAATACATTTTTTTTGTCTTACTAAGTGCATATATTTTCTGTAAAGGATAATTTTTGTCTATTAACTCAATGATTTTTAAATAACTGTATGTAGTTGATTTTTTTTTCTTAAGATTTTATTTATTTATTTGACAGAGAAACACAGCGAGAGAGGGAACACAAGCAGAGGGAGTGAGAGAGGGAGAAGCAGGCTTCCCACTGAGCAGGGAGCCCGATGAGGAACTCGATCCCGGGTCTCCGGGATTATGACTTGTGCTGAAGGCAGTCGCTTAACCAGCTGAGCCACCCAGGCGCCCCTGTAGTTGATTTTTTAAAAATTCTTTAAACCTTCAGGTATAATCCAGAAAAACATGTGGGTCTGTTCATTTCTTTCTCAGTTTTTTTCTTTAAGTCTATAGCTACTGTATCCATTTTACAAAATAACTTTATAGTACTAATGCATTTTTAATCCTCATTGGAGAAATATCTTGAAATTATATTGCTTTATAATATGATACATTCATTAGTAAAGAAATGTAATGAAGACTTTGTAATGGTCTGCATTTTACAAAGTAGTATAATTTATTTTGAGTTTTTTAAGACAAATTCTAAAATGGGGACTTATTTTTACTTTAATATGCTCTGTATAAAGGTGCTTTTCTAGTTTTATATAAAATGATGTTTCTTTTATTTTTAATAAAAAGAACTAATACCTTAGTTTTGTTTTGTAACTTAGTAATTTATTTGCAGAAAGTATAAAAAATAAAGTACTACTTTTCAATTGTTACTTATCCAATTTGGACTATAATATATAATATTTCAGGAGATTTATTTAAAATATTTTATGCAAGTATTTCAATTTATTTTTTTCTTCTTGTTGCAGGAGCTAGAGTTAATGCCAAAGACAGCAAATGGTTGACACCTTTACACAGAGCAGTTGCATCTTGTAGTGAGGTATGAAATTTCTCTTAGTAAATATATTGTATATAAAAGCATTAAGTAGGCTTACCTATGACCCCATATTCAAATTCTGTGTTTTCAAAAGAAGAAAAAAGGAACTGAAAATACCTAGACTGGTTATTCTACTTTAGAATTTGTACAGACCAAGTTAACTGTTCCCATTTCTCTTTTGTGACAAAGTTCTGTTCAAATGTCTGAACTGCAGAGAGTAGAAAATCCTCCTTACATACGTACTACAAGAGAGATTACTTTCTATACCTATAAAATCCTCCTCGGTCTTTTCTTTCCTGGACATGCTGCAAAGGTTTTGCTGACCATGATCAAGAAATAATCTCAGCAGTACGTAACAGTTCATTGAAATATTGTTTAGTTACACACTGAAATTAGCTTCAAAAACATGACACGATCTCACATTTTACCAGTTCTAAATATACAACCTAAAAATGTTAGGTGTCTTATGAGGAAGAACAGTTTCTTCTTATTTATAACCCTGTATATGATTTGTTCTTAGAGATAACTGACATTTTTGGAGAACATTCATTTTTGTGTTTTCATATCTTCCATTCCTAATGACATCCTTGTAGGATAGATACTTTGAGGTAATTGTAGTTTATCATTTGCCAGAAACCACTCAACTTTTGAGTAGCAGAGATGGAATGAAAACCTGGACCCTCTTTTTTTCTGTCATCTTACTCTCTTTCTAAAATGTATTAGGTGCATTTTTAAAAAGCATTGTGCCCAAAGAACTCTTGTATCTTCATTTTTCTTTGTGTTCTTCATTGTGAATATGTCTTAAACCCAGAACAAGTGAAGAGAGGTAGGGGCACAGTGGCTGGAAAGGATTTCAAACCCTGCGATGTGACAGAGGCAGTGTTAGCTGTAGGTTCCTCGTTGGAAGGAGGATAGAGGTAATAATGGATGGTACGCTACAGTGCACATCTTACTTTGGATCAGAGATCTCCTGAAATGTGGAACTTGGATCTGGAGAAACTGGCTACACTAGCTGTGGGGTCTAGGAAGATCTGGGATTATCATGAAAACTAAGACATTAACCAAAATACTTGGAACTCTGAAATTCCATGGGAATGTTAATTAAGTTTGTGATTAGCCCTCTTATAAAGAGTTTCTATAAACAAGGGCAGTTAAGGAATATAAACATACTGTCTTTGGAACCTAATAATAAGTTAGACCTATCCATTTTTTTTTAGTATAACTCTTGGGACTATGGTATTAAAATTGGCATTTTGCCAACTTAAGTCATAAGAAGGAATACTTAGTGTATTTATAGAGATTGTAAAATAGACCAGAAATTCTTAAAGAAAATAATTAATGTTAGAGAAAGCTGGCAGGTTCTTCCCAAAGACTTGACAGCTGACTTTTTACAACTGTATACTTAGCCTGAACTTAAGGGCAAGCTGTAGGTTAGAAAGCAGTGATTTTACGAAGTTCCTTAAGTCTGCTTTCAGCCTAAAAATTACTGGGCTATGTAGTATTACTCTTTTGCAGGAAACCTAGTCAAGATTATCAGTTCTCGCCCATGTTCTTTCAATTTCTTCTATTACATCCTGAGAGCAAAAGAGAGTTATACTTAATTTCATTTAATAAGAAAGTATAGCCACAGAGGGGTATGGAAGAGACAAAATTTTAGGCAGCTTTGGTGTATGTTTTTGAGATACCACAAGAGAAGTAAACCCTACACAGGCTGATCAGAGTGACTGTTTTCTCAGTTCTCTAAGGCCTTTGAAGAGCATAGTGGAGAGATTAATTCATCACACAGAGGATACCTCAGGGATAATTCCCTTACTGTACCTAGGATGACAAAGGCTGCTTCTGGTTTTATATCCTGCGCTCCTCCACTCTCCCTCAGTGACATGGCTTCCACACACCTTATCAGATTGGTAGGCTGATTTGTTTCATCTCCACCAGTGATTTGTGACTTCCATTCTTCTAGTGGAGTGTATAGTTCAGCTCTTTGTAAATGCAGAATATTCTTCTGCATAAATTAATTTCTGAGTATCGGGACTTTTTGTGTGTGTCTGTGTTTTGGCTTTCTTTGCTTGTTTTTTTAAGAAGCTACATTACACTGCTAGATTCTCTGGAAGATATACATTTACTTTTTTAACTTAACTCTAGGAATTATATCTTAGTTCTTTATTTATTTTTTTAAATTAATTTTTGTTTTTTTCCATAACCCAGCCACCCTATCCCTACCCCCTACCCTCCAGCAACCCTAGTTTGTTCCCTGAGATTAAGAGTCTCTTATGTTTTGTGTCCCTCTCTGGTCCTGTCTTGTTTCATTTTTTTTCCCCTCCTTATCTCCTGTGACCCCCTGCCCTGCCTCTCAAATTCCTCCTATCAGAGAGATCATATGATAATTGTTTTTCTCTGATTGACTTATTTCACTGAGCATAAGACCCTCCAGTTCCATCCACATTATTGCAAATGGATCCTTCCATTCATTCTTTTTGGTGGCTGCATAGTATTCGTGTGTGTGTGTTTGTGTGTGTACCATATCTTCTTTATCCATTCATCTGTTGATGGATATCTAGGTACATTTTAGTTCTATCAGGACACTAAGTTTATATTACCACATGAGATCCTAACAGCCCATTCAGCTATTAAAGTTTATTTGCAAATGTGTTAGCTGTTCTTTTTCCTGTGCCTGACTTCAAATCAATGGTAAGAATTGCTAAAAAGACAGAGCCACAGATGGCTAGTGCTCTACAGATTCTTCTGGATTGACCCCAAGCTCTGAATAAATACTCTTTAAATTATTTAAACTTTTGTCATCATCCCATATTTCATAATCTTATTAAAATCAGTATCATAGGGTATTTTCTTAGCTGTTTTTTTCAAAGTCAAGGCACGTGTGCAGCATTTCTTACACATACGTAATGTCTAATAATGGAGAAATTAGGATTGAGGGTACTATGGTAATTATTTGCCATTAGTAAAACCGTGTGTACTTTTTTATCCCTATATCATTTATAAATGTTTATAAATGTGCTGATAATATGACCTAGAATTTTATTAGGTTATAACATCAGGCTCATTAATTAATAATTTCCAGAAATTTGTCTGTTAGGGGTACCTGGATGGCTCACTCTGTTAGGTATCCGACTCTTGATTTTGGCTCAGGTCATGATCTCAGGGTTGTGAGATCGAGCCCTGTGTTGGGCTCCACATTGGGCGTGGTGCCTGCATAAGATCCTCTCCTTCCCTCTCCACATCCCCTCCACCCCACTCTTGCATGCTCTTTCTAAAAAGAGGAAGAAAGAGAGAGAGAAATTTGCCTGTTTGATTTGGTTTAATGTCTCTGTAGATTTGTTTTTTCTGAATTTTCAAAGAGCACTGCTATTATGTTCTGACATACTGTTATGAGTGATAAATGGTGAATATATTAGTCAGTTTAGATTGCCATAACAAAATATTACAGACTGGCTGGCTTAAACAGCAGAAATTGATTTTCTCATAGTCTGGAGGCTAGAAGTCCTAGATCAAGATCTAGCAGTCTGTTTCTGAGGAGGGCTCTCTTCTGGGCTTGCAGACTGCTACTTCTCACTGTGTTTTGGAGGTATTTTTCTCTTCCTCTTAAAAAGCGGCCAGTCTAGGGACGCCTGGGTGGCTCAGTTGGTTAAGCGACTGCCTTCGGCTCAGGTCATGATCCCGGAGACCCGGGATCGAGTCCCACATCGGGCTGCCTGCTCAGTAGGAAGCCTGCTTCTCCCTCTCTCACTCCCCCTGCTTGTGCTCCCTCTCTCACTGTGTTTCTCTCTGTCAAATAAATAAAATCTTTAAAAAAAAAAAAAAAAAGCGGCCAGTCTTACCGGATTAGGTTGTCTCCATTCCATCTCATTTAACTTTAATTACTTCCTAAAGACCCTGTGTCCAAATACAGTTATACTGGGAGCTTAGGGCTTCAACATATGAATGACGGGAGAACACAGTTTGGTCTATAGCAGTGAACCCATGGTTCAAATTTTGCTCTCTGTGTTTATAGCCTTTCTTCGATACCATCTTACCTTCCCTTACCTACCATTAACTGGATTTATTTTGTTTTTCAGTGAAACAAAGGAATAGTTTTGATTTTTCTAGCTCTTGCTAATGGAACATAAGTATTCTGCAGACTTTTCAGAAGACTTAAAATGTATGCACTGTGAATTCCAGAGTCGGAATGAATAAGGCAAGCCTGGCATCCATAGTATGCTGTGTTTGCCTAATTTATTCAATTATAAATTCTTCCATTTGTTTTTTTTTTTTTTTTTTTTTTTTTTTTTTTTTTTTTTTTTTTTTTTTAAAGATTTTATTTATTTGACAGAGGGAAACACAGCCAGAGGGGGAACATAAGCAGGGGGAGAGAGAGAGGGAGAAGCAGGCTTCCCGCCGAGCAGGGAGCCCGATGTGGGACTCGATCCCGGGTCTCCGGGATCATGACCTGAGCTGAAGGCAGTTGCTTAACCCACTGAGCCACCCAGGCGCCCCCTTCCATTTGTTTTTAATTATTTTCTAGTATATCCATCAGCATACCAATTAACATTTCCCAATATAGTGTTAGTTTTATCCCCAACTCACAAATGCCCTTCTTGAGATTGAGAATCTTGATGGTGTGTTTGAACGACTTCTTTTCTGTATCCTTTTCTCCATATTCCCATTTTTAAAATTGAAGTATAATTTACAGTAAATTCAAAGATACTGTGCATAGTCTTAATACAGGTATCCATCCATGTGCCAACTCATGAAACCTTTTTCCCAATCAAGATATGGAAGATTTCCTTCACTCCAGCAACTTACCTCATGTTCCTTTCCAGTCTTCTTTGTCGCCAGAGGCAACCACCATTCTGATTTCTTCTACCATAGAATAATTTTGCTTATTCCAGAATTTTTAAAAAATGGAATCCTACAGTATGTACTCTTGTGCCTTGAATTTTTTTGTTCTACTTAATATTTCTGAGAATCCTCCATATTGTGTACTTTGTTTATTCCTTTTATTGCTGAGGAGTATTTCATTGTATTATGTACAATGGTTTGCATATCTGCTTTTTGGATCTTATGAATAAAGCTACCATGGATATTCTTGGGTGGGTGGGTCTTTTTAAATTTCTCCTGGGCAGATAGCTAGAGTAGAATTGTGGGACCTAGAGTAGGTCTCCATATGTATCTTTCTTTGCTGGCTGACTTCCTTAGGAGATTGATAGAACTGGGCATCTCCAGTCTTTTATCAGTCTTGTTAAATACTTATGCTGTTTCTCATATTTCAAAGAGTTCTGATTACTTTTTATTTGAAAGGATTAAAAAACTATGTGAATCACAGATAATAGTATTTTGTTTAGTCATCTTCCTTGCTACTTTATTTACATTTTGATGGTTGCTTGATGCTTTTCAACACTTTTCATAGTGTTTTTGTTTTTTGTGTTTTTTTGGTCTTTTTCGTAAAGAAAATCAAGTGTGCCACCCCACCTAGCAGTGCCTCAGTGGCTAAGTTGTTTAAGAGCCCGTCTCTTGTTTTCAGCTCAGGTCATGATCTCAGAGTCCTAGGATGGAGCCCCACATTGGGCTCCACACTCAGCAAGGAGTCTGCTTGAGGATTCTCTCACCTTCCTCCTGCTAGCTTACACATGCGTGCGGGCATGCACACTCTCACTCAGTCTCTTTCTTTCTCAAATAAAAATCTTGAAAAGAAAGAAAGAAACCAAGGGTCAGTATTACTAGGCTTAGTTCTGATTCTGGTCTTTTCCATTTCATGTGTTCTTCGTCATCCATCTGCCAAAGATAGGATTATCACTGCAAGGAGAAATTTTTGCTAAGTTTAGTTCTGACTATAGTGCTTAATGTAGGTAGCATACTGAATTCTTTGTATCTAGCCATGAGTTCAATTTATAGATGTCTTGTGAAGTTTTCCTTATGCTTCTGGGAGACAACTCCCTTTGGATACTAAGCTTTTAAATTGCCTTGTTAATGTCAGCTTTCTCGCAGCATCTGTTTCTCTTTGTCTCTAATAAACTAGATACTAGTGATTTTTTCCATTTATAAACCATAATGTATACTAATTTGGGAGATAGTATGCTTTTAATTTTTTATATATTTAATTGCCAATCTAGTCCTTAAAACTATTGAAAGTATAAATTAATTGTATCTTGTTATCTGGAAAAACAAGAGAAGTGATGAATGCTTTTTGTTTGTTTTTAGAGAGCATGGGCAGAGGGGGGGGGAGAGAGAGAGAGAGAGAGAGAGAGAGAGAATATCCTTAAGCAGACTCCCTGCTGAATGCAGAGCCTGACATGGGGCTCCATCTCCCAACCCTGAGATCATAACCTGAGCCAAAATCAAGAGTCAGACATTTAACTGACTGACCCACCCAGGCACCTCTATAATGAATGCTTTTAAAGAGTATTTGTCAGTATTTTTTCTTACACATTTGGTCTTGTTATGCCTTTAGTAGGAGAACAGAAAAAGGGAACGTTTTATCTCAGTGCATCTTACAAAGGCTCTGAGTAGTACTGCCTTTAGTCTAAAATATTTTGTTTTCTTGGGTAAATCCTATTTATTTATAGCAAGTTCTACCAGACTTTTTATTTCCTCCGGAAATATCAGTTCCTTAATATATATATACAGTTTCCAAAACTGTTAACTTGGGGCGCCTGGGTGGCTTAGTCAGTTAAGCTTCTGTCTTCGGCTCAGGTCATGATTCCAGGGTCCTGGAATTGAGCCCCACATTGGGCTCCTTGGCTCAGCAGGGAGCCTGCTACTCTCCTTGCTTGTGCTCTCTGTGTCTCTCTGATAAAGAAATAAAACCTTAAAAAAATAAAACTTAACTCATTTGTCTTTTGTAACTTTTATCTTCATATGTTTCAGGAAGCAGTGCAGGTACTTTTGAAGCATTCTGCTGATGTTAATGCTCGAGACAAAAATTGGCAAACCCCTTTACACATAGCTGCTGCTAATAAAGCTGTAAAGTGCGCTGAAGCTTTGGTACCTCTTCTGAGTAATGTAAACGTGTCTGATAGAGCGGGGAGGACTGCATTACATCATGCAGCTTTTAGTGGACATGGTGAGGTAGGTGGTGTTCAATTAGACAGTGATTCTCTGTCCTTTCACCCTGCCACTCCCTACCCCAATTATTAATGAACTTACCCTTTTTAGTCATTCAGTCCATGGTAATAGCAATATATATATATATATATATATATATATATATATATATATATGTATATATATGTATATATTATACGTTTTATATATATATGTTTCTTGTTTATTTTTGTCTAATTTGCCTTTAGCAAATCCTCAGACTTCTTTTCATGATAAAATTCATGATATAAATTTCTTAAATTTAGAAGTTTACTTATCAGACACAACCCCTGCATTTGAATTTCATGGTTAATCTGGGGAGACAAAAGTGAACTCTGCTAGCTATACACAATGTTAAAAGTATGTGCTGTTTTTGTGGAAAAAATTATCTAGAAAGACAAAGCAGTTTCATAAGGATCCCAGAAAGATAGTAGCGAAGGAAGACAGAGTTTGGAAACGATTTTCTTAGTTTACTATCAACATTTAGTCAGAAATTTTTTGATAACAGACCATCAAAAGAAAAAATTTAAGAAAATTAATATTTAGTTATCTTACTCAGCAGGCATTGTCTAATGTTAGATGTTGTCATGGCAGTGGCTGGGGTTTATGTGTACTTAGAAGACTTAGAAAAGAAGAAAACACAGAGTTACAAAAACCTTTTAGGACAACTTGTCCAGTCCTTTGTTTTTGTTGCAGGCACAGAAACTCAAAGAGGTAAAGTGACATTCCCAAGATCCCATGGCTGAGAGCTAGTGGCTGCAGTGTTGATTTCACTGTTTCTGTGTTTTTTGCAACATAAAGAATCCTTGCCTTCCCTGCAGTTAAGGTCACAGATGTGTCCCTTTTGTGAAACATGGAGTGCCCTTGTTTCACAATGGGAGAACCATTATAAATATGGTTAGACAGAATTGAAATACTGTTATTGATATATTATGAGGTAGTGACCTTCAGATCTCATCATATTATAGATAGTACATTTGTATTTGAATTAAATTTAAGACATTTCTGGGATAAGAATTTTAAAAAACACCTTAGGCAGTTAAAAGAAATAAACCTGTTGTTAACTATTCCACCTTTAGAGCTTTCAGCTTTGTACTTCATTGTTTATGAAATGTCAGGTCACAAAGTAGCTGTTTAAAAGATAGTGATACCCGCTTCAGTAACACGCACTGTGAATCCGTTTTTCATATTTTGTCTTATTATTTATTAAATTACGTTGAAGGGTCTTCAGGGCTTAGTCTGGCTCCTTTCTACAAATGCAGAAATTCAGTGCCAGAGAGATTGAGATGCATAGTCATTGTAGGGGATATTCATGAATAAGTCTACTTCTGAATTTTGATGAAACTTTATTTTTATTACAGATGGTCAAACTACTCTTGTCTAGAGGTGCCAATATTAATGCTTTTGACAAGAAAGATAGACGGGCTATTCATTGGGCAGCATATATGGGTATGTACGTTTTGAATTTCATTTTCTGACATTATGTATTCAGGAGAATTTGTACGTTTTTAGTTCTTGCATTTGGTATAACATCTGTTTTTTAGGATAGTGGGAAGTTACACCATATCTAAATTTGCTGCCCAAGTGGAGCCAGCCTGATAGTGAGAGAGGTTTGCCAGAACAGGAGTGTGTTGGGTCTTCTTTTCCTGAAAGCTGATTGAAAATAATTCTTTTGGGGTGGCTGGGTGGCTCAGTTGGTTAAGCGACTGCCTTCGGCTCAGGTCATGATCCCAGAGACCTGGGATCGAGCCCCACATCGGGCTCCCTGCTCGACGGGAAGCCTGTTTCTCCCTCTCTCACTCCTCCTGCTTGTGTTCCCTCTGTGGCTGTGTTTCTCTCTGTCAAATAAATAAAATCTTTAAAAAAAAAAAAAAGAA